>JAPDDO010000377.1:0-97899 GCA_027422415.1 Schizothorax lantsangensis
TTATATATATTTATATGTATTGTTTTTTTTCCAACATTCTGGTGAGTGTGCTCCAAAACACTGAAATAAATGGACTTCAATGCTGGAACTATTGGTTGTTTGCAACAATTGGCAGCTCCATGACACACCTTACTTCATCATTCCTCTGTTCCTTTGGAAGCCTATAGCCTACTACACAGGGTAAATTGTTCAGCGATTTTTGTGGGCAATGTTGCCGTCAACCAGGTGAGACACAGGGCCCATGAACTATCTAAAGTATTCAGATAGAAAATCTGTTAACTATTCTCAATGGGAAAGTGCTTAAGTATTGCTCAAAAAAGTTGCCCAGCAACATTGCTCAAAAAAGTTGCCTTGTGTATCATCACCTTATATGGGAGTGTTGCAACTCAGTTTCTCAAAGGCTCACTTTAACAGATGGCTCTGTTGCTTAGTTACGTGCATTCTTTTACCATTTAAACTGCCCTGTCAATCATCCTGTCACAGTTAATATCATTCATATTTTGTTTACTTAAATTTTCTACCGTATTGAAGATTGGATTGATCTGCCAGTAGCGGGTCTTTCATGCCGAGAATTCTCCTCATGTGTTTGCATAATGATGCATTTTAAAGTTAATGATCAAATGTGTCTTTATAAAAGTTCACAAAGTGGCTGCAGATTAAATATAACGCAAATAACATTACATAAATATTTTTTCATCAGGCTAGATACATCATGTGATGTACAAAGTGGTGGGGATGACAAATTTGGACCTGATAAAAAGTTTACCAAATAAAAAACTGTAGTTGGTGACAAAGATTTTGAAGCGTGTCACATCTGTAAACATTTATACAGCACACTTATAACAAACTTAGAGCAAAAACACTTGAAGTCAAATGATCAGATGGCAGTCAATCACTTTAAATAAAACACACTTTGTGAAAGGCATTCAGTGCCACTCAAGCCACAGAATAAATAAATAAATATATAATTAAAACTTGACCTTCATACATCTTTCCATAGTAGTGATCATGCCAGGACAATGTACTAAAATCATCCATTCAGCAGTTTATCTTTATTTGAAACTCAAAAAAAAAATAGATTTCTGAACAAAACATTTTGTTAGATTTGGAAGTTGCAATTAAGTTATTTGTAGTTTTCTTACTGTTTGAAAAGATATCTTTCAATCCCTAGGCTGCTCTATTTATTTCTGAAAATGCGTTTTGTATGCTTTTTTTCAGGTTTGACCACTTTGATGTCACTGTAGAGAAGTGAGTATTTATGGTAAAAGTCGTTCGGTATGTTCAGATGTCAGAAATGCATGACGTTGTGAGAGGAGGATCATTCTGTACTTTTCTATTAATTTCCTTCTAAATGTACCCACAGAAATTAGTGTTAAAGCGAACATTAAATTCACATAATCCCAAACAGACCGGCTTCATCAATGTACAGTTTTATGTGGCTGAAAGGAAACAACAAATAAAATATTTTAGCATATTACCATCTCACACACTTTTTTTTCTCAAACTAAACAAAAGCACTGCTGGTGTTACTTTAAACAGACAGATCTGCTCAGACCATGTAAAATCTGTCGATTCACAGGGACGCTGGTCTGATCTCATTCATGCTGATGCTATTCTCATTCTCACCTAACTCTCTGACTTCCAGTATCCTAAAAAAAAAGTAACACATCAACTAAAACTGACAAAGCACAAAACCTACAACAACTGAACAGCTGTGATGGATGGTAACAAAGTATTTTTTTTACTGTACTTAAGAACATTTTCAAGTATCTGTATTTTTGAGAAACTGCTTTTATGTCTCAACATTCCAAAGCATAATATTGAACTTTCTACTCCACTACATTTCTTGAAAACACATCCTTCCTCATTATTTTGAACTGGAGAAATCGTCACCCACTCTAAGATGTTATAGTAATTTCCGATTCGTGAACGAGCTGATTCTTTGAACGAGCTGATTCTTTGAACCTGTTAATTTTGATCGATTTCAGATTGATCAATCAATCAAAAAAAAAAAAAAATTTAACTGTTTGCATAGCATTCTTCTCAAAATTGTATACATTTTGCCCTATGTTGTGTCTGTTTTACAGTATAGTGCTTGTCAACACGTTGTCTTTCTCATTTTAAATACTATATGCTGTATGTATATTTTTGTATATATATATAAATATATACAGTATCTCACAGAAGTGAGTACACCCCTCACATTTTTGTAAATATTTTATTATATCTTTTCATGTGACAACACTGAAGAAATGACACATTGCTACAATGTAAAGTAGTGAGTGTACAGCTTGTATAGCAGTGTAAATTTGCTGTCCCCTCAAAATAACTCAACACACAGCCATTAATGTCTAAACCGCTGGCCACAAAAGTGAGTACACCCCCAAGTGAAAATGTCCAAATTGGGCCCAAAGTGTCAATATTTTGTGTGGCCACCATTATTTTCCAGCACTGCTTTAACCCTCTTGGGCATGGAGTTCACCAGAGGTTCACAGCTTGCCACTGGAGTCCTCTTCCACTCCTCCATGACGACATCAGGGAGCTGGTGGATGTTAGAGACCTTGCGCTCCTCCACCTTCCATTTGAGGATGCCCCACAGATGCTCAATAGGGTTTAGGTCTGGAGACATGCTTGGCCAGTCCATCACCTTTACCCTCAGCTTCTTTAGCAAGGCAGTGGTCATCTTGGAGGTGTGTTTGGGGTCGTTATCATTTTGGAATACTGCCCTGTGTCCCAGTCTCTGCTTCAGTATGTCACAGTACATGTTGGCATTCATGGTTCCCTCAATGAACTGTAGCTCCCCAGTGCCGGCAGCACTCATGCAGCCCCAGACCATGACACTCCTACCACCATGCTTGACTGTAGGCAAGACACACTTGTCTTTGTACTCCTCACCTGGTTGCCCACCACACACGCTTGACACCATCTGAACCAAATAAGTTTATCTTGGTCTCATCAGACCACAGGACATGGCTCCAGTAATCTATGTCCTTAGCCTGTTTGTCTTCAGCAAACTGTTTGCAGGCTTTCTTGTGCATCATCCTTAGAAGAGACTTCCTTCTTTGACGACAGCCATGCAGACCAATTTGATGCAGTGTGTGGCGTATGGTCTGAGCACTGACAGGCTGACCCCCCACCCCTTCAACCTCTGCAGCAATGCTGGCAGCACTCATATGTCTATTTCCCAAACACAACCTCTGGATATGACGCTGAGCATGTGCACTCAACTTCTTTGGTCGACCATGGCGAGGCCTGATCTGAGTGGAACCTGTCCTGTAAAACCGCTGTATGGTCTTGGCCACTGTGCTGCAGCTCGGTTTCAGGGTCTTGGCAATCTTCTTATAGCCTACGCCATCTTTATGTAGAGCAACAATTCTTTTTTCAGATCCTCAGATAGTTCTTTGCCATGAGGTGCCATGTTGAACTTCCAGTGACCAGTATGAGAGAGTGAGAGCGATAACACCAAATTTAACACACCTGCTCCCCATTCACACCTGCGACCTTGTAACACTAACGAGTCATGTGACACCGGGGAGAGAAAATGGCTAATTGGGCCCAATTTGGACATTTTCACTTAGGGGTGTACTCACTTTTGTGGCCAGCGGTTTAGACATTAATGGCTGTGTGTTGAGTTATTTTGAGGGGACAGCAAATTTACACTGTTATACAAACTGTACACTCATTACTTTACCTTGTAGCAAAGTGTCATTTCTTCAGTGTTGTCACATGAAAAGATATAATAAAATATTTACAAAAATATGAGGGGTGTACTCACTTCTGTGAGATACTGTATATATATATAGTGCAGTGAAAAGGTTTCTGCAACCACAACGGTTTCTGAGAAACTGCATTGTTTGGCAGTTCAGCCTACGTGTCACTTGTAGGGAAGGGCTCAATGGTATGTTGTTTCGTAGCTTCAGGCTAACAACAGACAACTTGACAACATATAACCTTTACATACTTATTTGCATGTTTGCCATATTCAAACTCACAGCTACCACGTAACCACCACAGTTCAATGTGTCAGAGCATGTGTGCTAATCAAGGGGTCGTAGTCTACATATATCTGCCTGCAAAATGCATCTTTCTCCAATGACAGAATGGGTTGCACTGAACAATCAACTTTGTTTTTATATAAAAATATAATGTCAGACATTTCAGGTAACATGCTGACAGCACACTGATCTGTTAAGTATGTACAATATACAGGTGCATCTCAATAAATTAGAATGTCGTGGAAAAGTTCATTTATTTCAGTAATTCAACTCAAATTGTGAAACTCGTGTATTAAATAAATTCAATGCACACAGACTGAAGTAGTTTAAGTCTTTGGTTCTTTTAATTGTGATGATTTAGGCTCACATTTAACAAAAACTCAACAAATTAGAATACTTCATAAGACCAATAAAACTTTTTTTTGTGTGAATTGTTGGCCTTCTGGAAAGTATGTTCATTTACTGTATATGTACTCAATACTTGGTAGGGGCTCCTTTTGCTTTAATTACTGCCTCAATTCGGCGTGGCATGGAGGTGATCAGTTTGTGGCACTGCTGAGATGGTATGGAAGCCCAGGTTTCTTTGACAGTGGCCTTCAGGTCATCTGCATTGTTGGGTCTGGTGTCTCTCATCTTCCTCTTGACAATACCCCATAGATTCTCTATGGGGTTCAGGTCAGGCGAGTTTGCTGGCCAATCAAGCACAGTAACATCATGGTCAGTGAACCAGCTTTTGGTACCTTTGGCAGTGTGGGCAGGTGCCAAGTCCTGCTGGAAAATGAAATCAGCATCTCCATAAAGCTTGTCAGCAGAAGGAAGCATGAAGTGCTTTAAAATTTCCTGGTAGATGGCTGCGTTGACTGTGGACTTCAGAAAACACAGTGGACCAACACCAGCAGATGACATGGCAGCCCAAATCATCACTGACTGTGGAAACTTAACACTGGACTTCAAGCAACATGGATTCTGTGCCTCGCCACTCTTCCTCCAGACTCTGGGACCTTGATTTCCAAATGAAATGCAAAATTTACTTTCATCTGAAAAGAGTACTTTGGACCACTGAGCAACAGTCCAGTTCTTTTTCTCCACGGCCCAGGTAAGATGCTTCTGACATTGTCTCTGGTTCGGAAGTGGCTTGGCAGCCCTTTTCCTGAAGACGTCTGAGCGTGGTGACTCTTGATGCACTGACTCCAGCTTCAGTCTACTCCTTGTGAAGCTCTCCCAAGTGTTTGAATCAGCTTTGCTTGACTGTTTTCTCAAGCTTGTGGTCATCCCTGTTGCTTGTGCACCTTTTCCTACCCAAATTCTTCCTTCCAGTCAACTTTGCATTTAATATGCTTTGATACAGCACTCTGTAAACAGCCACACCATTCAGTAATGTCCTTCTGTGACTTACCCTCTTTGTGGAGGGCGTCAATGTTCGTCTTCTGGATCATTGCCAAGTCAGCAGTCTTCCCCATTATTGTGGTTTCAAAGAACAACAGATACCCAGAATTTATACTGTATGGATGGTCATTTATTGAAACTCAAATGTAAATATTCTAATATTTTGAGATACTGATTTTTGACATTCATGAGCTGTAAGCTCTAATCATCAAAATTAAAACAAATTTTTTTTAAATGTTTTACTTTACATGTAATGAATCTAAAATATATGAAAGTTTCACTTTTTGAAATGTTACAAGAAAAAATGAACTTTTTCACGACATTCTAATTTATTGAGATGCACCTGTATGCTTTGCATTTCTTTATTGTTATAGAAAGAATGCAGAATGCAAAGATTTCTCTGAACCAGTCTAGTCGCATTGTTTATACATAGTGCGTAACATTTAAAGGTACAAAATGTACATTTTCGCATGTTTTGATCAATGCTGAAATGTATAATTTGGATGTACTGAAACATTTAAAACGTAAACATAATTAGGTATTTACAGCTTAAAAATGTGAATTATTTATGAATCTTTTATATCGCAGACATATTTGTATTAATGCAATGATAAACTATTTACATTTTTAGATCCCTTAATTAACCCACGCCAAAACCTAAACACAACCATTTCACAGTGAATATAAAAAGACAAAATATAATAGAATGAAATATGTAAAAAGAGAGCCCATTTTAGTAGCATAGAATTAAAATGATATTTTGAGTCGCTATCATCTCCTCAGCATATTTCAGTAAACTGCATTTAATAAATGTGACTGAAAACATGTCATTGATGATGCAACTGATTACAATATAATCAAAATATTAATCCTGCGATTTCAATATTCACAAGGATTAATTTTTAAGTCTGTAAAGTTGTTAATATGTAAATATTTTGTGAATTAGATGTTGCCAAAACGTCAATATTGTGTGTGCTGTCAATATGTCAGTATTGTACATTTCAGTGTCCATGCAAACTTAAGGAAATGTACATTAGAACAACGTTTTACATAAAATTTTACATGAACAGCAAGATACGGTGAGTAATTGAGAAACTTATAGTTCTATTGGCATGAATGCTTCTTGAAGTGTTGGTTTCACTGATGAATGGTGACAGGCATTACGACACAAACAAGTTTAAACCTAAAATTTTAAACAACCATTTACAGTATATATATATATTTTTTTAACCAGTGCTTCGCATAATAACACCTTCAGCCTAATCAGCTCAAAAATAATATTTAATAAGACTATCAAAGTGATTACATAAGCTTATACCAAAGTACATTTTTAAATGTCATGTTTTTACTTTTTATTACCACTGT
Source organism: Schizothorax lantsangensis (assembly GCA_027422415.1). NCBI lineage: Eukaryota > Metazoa > Chordata > Actinopteri > Cypriniformes > Cyprinidae > Schizothorax > Schizothorax lantsangensis. The sequence continues at coordinate 6,747 of JAPDDO010000377.1, forward strand.
ACATTTCCTTATGGTCTCACTTTAGCAAAAGTTTAAGTGTAACTTAATTCATTTCCACTCCCAAAGAAACTCCCATGTACAACCCACAAAAAATGATTGGTTCAGATCCTCTATAAATCACCAAGCTGTCCAGATGATCTCTAAACATACTCGGAATTTTGCGTAAGTATCCCTTCTTTTCTAAGTATATAGGCTACACAACTTTTAGCAAATATTAACTTATCTTACATATCTAATCTATTGTTATATTTGCAAAGACAGAATATAACAGATGATCTATTACAAGGAGTGGTATCTGTATCAAACACAGATCTTATACTGTATATATTGTGTTTTTGTGTGTGTGTGTGTGTGCACATACACTACCAGTCAAAAGCTTTTGAACAGTAAGATTTTTTTTAAAGAATTCTCTTCTGCTTACCAAGCCTGTAATTATTTGATCCAAAATATAGCAAAAGTAGTAATTTTGTGAAATATTTTTACTGTTTAAAATAATTGCTTTCTATTTGAATGTATTTTAAAATGTTATTTATTCCTGTTATTTCAAAGCTGAATTTTTAGCATAATTACTCCAGTCACATGATCCTTCAGAAATCGTTCTAATATTCTGATTTACTGCTCAAAAAAACATTATTATTATTATTATCATGTTCAAAACAGCCGAGTATAATTTCTTCAGGTTTCTTTGATGAATAGAAAGTTCAGAATAACAGCATTTATCTGAAATAGAAATCTTTTGTAACATTATAAACGTCTTTATCATCACTTTTGATCAATTTAATGCATCCTTGCTAAATAAAATTATACATTTCTATCATTTTTGGATTTTCTATTCATCAAAGAATCCTGAAAAAAAATGTACTCCACTGTTTTAAATATTGATGATGATGATGATAATAATAATAATAAAAGTTTCTTGAGCAGCAAATTAGAATGATTTCTGAAGGATCATGCGACCTTAAGACTGGAGTAATAATAATGAGCTTTGATCACAGGAATAAATTGCATTTTAAAATATATTGAAATAGAAAGCAATTAGCCTATTTTAAATAGCAAAAATATTTCACAATATTACTGCTTTTGCTGTATTTTGGATCAAATAAATGCAGGCTTTGTGAGCACTGAGCAGCAGAGAATTCTTTAAAAAAACATTAAAAATCTTGATCAAAACATTTGAAGTGCACACACACACACACACGTTTGTTTTTGTGAAAAGCGGGGACATCCCATAGGCGTAATGGTTTTTATACTGTACAAACTGTATGTGCTATTGCCCTACACCTAAAGCCAAGTGGATTTTGAATGCAGCTTCCAAAAGACAAAAAATAGCCGATTAATGTTTTCTATATTTTATGCAATCACACCGGTATGATTAGATCGTTCAGTGCATCATATCATCAGCTGCTAAATTCAAATCCGCATTCCCTGGCTGGAGCTGAGCCAGATACAGACGCGTTTTTACAGCACTGCATTAAAACTAGGGCTGTGCAATAATTCGATAACGATAATTATTGCGATATAATTTTCCTCGATAAAACGATATGAAGAGTTCGATAAATGTCCGATATAATGTTTATGCGCCAAAAGCGGAACGAACCCGCGCGACTCATTTGAATCGCGCCACACGGACCGTTAATCCGCTCGGATCAAAGTTCAAAGTGCCGCGTGGCACGAGCTCACTAGAGCAGATGCGTTTACTCGAGCAGCGCTGTGAGATCCAGTGTGAAACACTTGAATTCAGTGATGAACAAGTGACTCTGACTCAGTGGCGAAGCTACGGGTGGGCCTTTCAGCCGTGGCCCACCCAATGAGAAGTTGGTACTTTTCCAAATGAATGATAGGCTATTTATTAAACGATAATAATAATAAACGTTAGTTTCCCTATAACTTCATATATTTACTTTAAAATATATTTAACATGAGTTTTTATGGTCAATTACAGGCAGTTTATTAATTTTCCTTCTTAATAGGTGCATAGCATACCAAAATGATGATTCGCCAGTGATGATTCAGTTAGTCCCACCCACATTTATGTTTACTAAGAACATAGTAAAATGCGCACGTTTGAAAATAATGTTGAATTTGAAAATAGTGAAACAAACCTCATTTTTAAGTCTTTAAAAATATTGCATATCCCAAATTAAACTTAAGTCTTAGCACTGAATCCGTGCCGCCTACAAATGAAACCAGACCACCAGGTGATGGATTTAGATTGGAAACTTATGAGCGTGTTTAAAGCATCATATTAGCAATGGTACAGTGTTTAAACCGCTAAATAGACGCGTCCTTTGTAGAAAGAAACACATAAACGTTGTGCTACATACTCTTCTCTACAACAAACTGCATAATTGCAGCTGCGCACATTTCTGCATATTCGTTTACTCTCCTTTGACTGAACTGACAGAGACCCTGATTATAAGATCATCTGCGAAGCTCCGTCGTCTCAGACTAAGGTAATGCTTTACAATAAACTTACGTTAGGTAATGCATTAACTAACATTAACTGTTACAGTATTAATTAATCCTTTTTTAAGGTTAGTTAATAAAAATAGGCTATAACATTTTTGTTAGATCAGGTACAAATGTTAACAGATACATTTTAATTTTAATAATTATTAGTAAATGTTGAAATTAAAATTAATGTTAATGCTTTAGAAGTGTTGTGCATTGAACATTTGTGCTGTATTTTCTGTTGGCAATTATGCAGTTTTCTTACATACACCTTGTCATTACCGCCTGCAGCGCCCCCTGGTGTGTAGCCAAGAAAAAACGGGGGTGCTGGGGGTGCGGTGTTAAAAAATATATAAATGAAAATTTTGTTACAGAAAATAAATAAAACTAATTTTATTAATTTGTATATTCATTAAAATTAATAGAAAAAAAAGAAGCCTACGCCTACAATGACAATAAGCAACAGTAAAAAATGAATTAAGTTTGAATCAAATTGAGAAAGTCGTTTCAACTTGAAGTTAAACTGACTTAGGAAGTCGTTTGTTGCCATGACTTTTTGATCATATTATTACCTGCACCATACCCAGATCAAGAATTAATGACCATTTCTACAGCCATCACAAAGATACAGCAGAGAAAGATCAAGCGTTTATTTACCTCAGCAGCAACCAATCTCACATTCTCACATCTGCAGCGATTATCTTGATCTTTAACGTTAGATCTTTCCTAATCTTGGAACAAAATTAATGATTAAGGTTGATTCAGTATTAGGCTACTCTTAATGAAAAAAAAATCCCACACACAACATCAGCAATACAATGACAAAGTAGCTTATATTAATCATAAAACTTTTATTAACTGAATGAATAAGACATACCCGCGTTGTAACAAATAAATAAAAGGTTTTTGGATTTTCCCCTTACTTCAAACGAATGCTTAGTTTGGCTCATTATTATTACTACAATAAAACAGTACAATGACAAATTCACTAGGCCTATATTAAACTTTGAACTTTTATTAACAATAAATAAGGGAAATATGTTTTACACGCATTGTAACACAAATAAACAATCTATGGATTTAAAGAAATCTATGGATTTCCCCTTTATTTAAAACGATCGTAGTTTGGGGTTCATTATTAGCCTATTAATTAAAACACATCAGCAATAAAATAGTACAATGGCAAATTCGCATAGGCCTATATTAAACATCTAACTTTTATTAACTTATATAAATGAATAAGACAGATATAGCCTAGTTGTATAAGGTCTTTTCTCTCTTTTAAAACAAATGCGTTGTGGTTCATTGTTTTATTTATTTTTTTATTTATGAAAACAGCAACAATAAAGACAAAATCGCTTATATTAAACGAATAAATGAAACTTTTATTAACAAAAGTTGTGCTTTTGGATCATAGTGTCTCGCATCACTCTTGTTACACCAACCCCCCCCCCCCCCTTATTTCTCAGCCCCCCTGCTCAAAATACGTTCCCGCGGCAATGCACCTTGCCCACCCGGTTTTATGTCGGCCCACCCACTTAAGCATTTCTGGCCTCGCCCCTGCTCTGATTTAAACTAGCCAAAGCCAAACACGGGAAACACTGTGTGCAAGGAGACAGTTAGAAGGCTTTTCAATCTACACATCTCCCTCATTTACCATGGATTAGTAACACTCACTGCACCATGGTATTGTGGCAGAAATGTGGGATATTCACATTGAATTTTATTAACGTTACAGGAGTAATGGTATATAATTATAATATGTATTTGTGATTAAGCTATATCATGTGTGCATTTATACTGAATGTTTTTAAACTACTGTTTTTCATAGTTATATTTTTACCATGGTATTGAGGTGCTAAATGTGTGGTATAAACTGTGTTTATCATGATTTAAATGTATGCTACAATGGGAGACCAATGCTTAATTAAAAAAATAAAATAAATCCTTGGTCAGAATAAATTTTACCATATAAAACTGAGGTTGCTACAATTTTTACAGATGTTACTGATTTTGATACTGAACAAATATTTTCCTCTAACTCAAGCTACTAACAAATGTGCATTTCTAAGAGACAAAAAAAGTGATATTATTATTATTAATATTATCAGGCAACCCAAACCTGTTTCTTGATTTGAAACAATATCACTCTTTAGATCATGCAGAAACTAAGAAATTAATTTTTCTATTTAGATATTTATTTTGTTAAGAAAAAATAATGGTCTGGTTTCTACAACTTTCACTTTGGAGCAAAAATCTGTCTTTAAACTTGAAAGAAATAAAGATTTGACATTTATCGTGATAATTATCGATATCGACTGATATGAAAAAAATTATCGTGATAATGTTTTGGGCCATATCGCCCAGCCCTAATTATAACCAATCACACACCATTCTGTTGAGCTTAGGAATGCAAGGACCAATCAGAGGCGTTCAGATGAGTCATTGCTAAAATGCCAGTGTTTTCTTCACTCGCTCGCTGACTGAATACCTCTTTCTGGTGAATTCTCTCAAAGTGCAGATGTGTTTTTATGAATCTGTGAGTAAGATATTCATTTCATAGTGTATGAAATGACTATGAAATGACCCCCCCCCCCCCCCCCCCCCAACTCGTGCCCCCTCAAAAATATTGAGTGCATGTCGCCCCTGCAGGAAACTGTGCATTTTTACTTGATGATTTATAAGCGTTTTTAAAAATGGGGACATGGGGCAATGTCCTCATCATAAGTCACCCTCTCTTTGTAATACCTATGTCATACCCTTGTCATTATACAAATTTATGTCCTCATTTGTCACAAAAATGCACACACACGTGTATATACGTATATATATGTATAAACACACACACACTATATTAGCGCCCAGATGACAAATATTAATTTCACATGTTACATTCCACAATTAAGTCTATTGTTTTATATTTTAAATACTGGAAGCACTTTAATAATGTCTAATAACAACTTTTGTTTCCTCAGGCTAAATGATGCTCACTACTATTGCTTCTGAGATATTAAGGAGATGTGGTTCATGTTTAGATTTCATTAAAAGATTCAAAGATTGTTTTAACTGGATAACAGAAAAAATGGATCATTCTCAAAAAAAAGATAATAAAATTGAATATCATAGTGATAATAATTACAAAAGTTGCCAAATAAATCAAACTATAATACAAAATGTAAATGTAGTCTTGAATTGTTCTCCAGTTTCGCAATCTTGCTCCATGCACCCCCAATGAGTTAAATCTGGTGTGGTAGATAAGGGAGACATCTTGAATGAGAAGTGTTTGGGGTGAGAGTGGAGGTGGCAGGGTTGGGTTGGGAAGCTATAGAGCAGGGCCACCAGGGGCAGGATTGAGAAACCCTATAAAACATCTACAAACATGTGACAGCTTCAATCCAGCTGGCATGGTTACATGTTCTCAGAAGTAATAATACTGACCATTGTTTGTATGTTTCCGAGGAGAGATCTTGTTATGTCTTGGCCACAAAACCACGTAAGTCGTTTAATAAAATATTGTTCAAACAACCTGCACAATTGTTTTGTTGAATTAAATGTCACAATACATTCGTAATTTTCAGGTGTTATATGTTGGTCTGGAGCAGGAGGAATCTTCAGGTGTTAAGGTTGGTTGGAGCAAAGGTGGTGCAGAAATGGTCCTGAAACCGTTTGGTATGGAACTAAAAGTTAGGATCATGATGTATCAGCTGTATTACAGCTCACTGTGTATGTTAGCATGGTTTGTTTTCCAACAAATCTTTCAGTGATGAGTTTTTAAAATAACCATTATTTTCTTAGTGTGGAGAACATTTAAAAAATCTAGAGAATCTTTTTCCATAATAAAGAACCTTTTCTGCAAATTGATGCCAATAAAGAACCATTATTTTTAAGAGTGTAGTAATGAGAGACGATGAAAACGAAACCAAAATACAATAAAACTAAACATAACTGACATGTAGCCAGTTAATATACACAAATGTCTTCAAAAATAAAATGTAAAAAGCGTTGCTATTTACAATGTTAATAACTTTGGAAACATCAACACAATCTGTGAAAAGGTTACTACTGGTCCAAGACTGAAAAGGCATCAAATCCAAATAGAATCTCTGACAAAAAGCAATTTTTTTTTCACTTACAATCACAGATCAAACAAACAAAAATTGTGTAAATATCTTTACGTCTATCTCTCTTTCATGCAGACAACAACTACAACCACCCCCAGACTGCATACATCACTATAAGGTCAACAGACACATCTCTCTTCGTTAAACCCCTTCCTGTTCCGGAGGTTCGAGTGCCAGAGTGGTGCCACAAGCAGTGAAAGCAACGGAAATTGTTCACTGCAACTGGCCCACAGAGACCGCCAGTGCAAATGGTGTGGACGCACCTTCCTTGAGGGAACGGACCAATGGAACAGCCCCCCCCCCCTTTTTTTCTTAAGTAAATTTAGAGTTATATTTGGATTTATATCAAATGGAAATAATATAACTGTATTAAGCTCTCTCTCTCTCTCTCTCTCTCTCTCTCTCTCTCTCCAGAGAGCCATGAACCCCTTGCTTGCCATCGCTGGTTTCGATGTGTGAGGGTGTATGGGAGCTGCCAAGACTCGTTGATCAAGAGAAATGCCTGGCATGCCAATGCGTACACCCGAGGAAAAAAAATGATGAAGAATAAACTAGGGGGCCCGATACTGCTCTCCTGTAGCCTACTCATACTCTTAAAAATGCCCCGATACCAAAAACCGATAGCTGACACCATGGTGCCTGCAGGTGTACGGCTGTACCATGAGCGCTCAGACTGACCTGAGATTTGCCCCGCAAACATTTCAGCAGTAAATTATACGTGTGTCCCGTATTTCTGTTGGTTTTACAAACGGGAATACAACGAATTCATGACAATGTTTTACATTCAAGCTACCCGTAAAATTTAAAAGCGCTAAATTGATCAAACATGGGCTCACTGTCTGCCGCTGGCCGCTTGGTCGTACTTAAAAAAAACAACAACTTTGAGCGTACTCTCAGAAGAAATCCTGGAGGCGCCCCTGCCTGACACAGCATGTGAACAGTCCTATGTGAAGAAAGCGATTGCACGCTTTAGCGAGCGTCAGCAACTGCACACGATCACAGATTGCTTGCATTGTTCTGGAAAAAGTGGTATCGGTGCATCCCTAGCATAAACTCATACATGATGAAATAATAAACGATGAGCATTGTATTGAGTCTGTGGTCATTTTTCACTACTGGCCTTTTAAAAGAGAACATTTTTGAAATGGCATTTTTACTTGACACTTACACAGCTTAGGGATTACTTCTACATTTCAAAATTGATCTAATGGCATATAAATGTGCCAATATGATACATCAAATGCGAAACATAAAGCTTAAAAAGAGGTACAAAAATTGGAACAAAACATGTGCAACTCTCCTCTGTTTCTTCATAAATCAGGTTTTAAAAAAAAGTAATTCCATGCTAAACCACAATATCAGAAAAAGAACAGGATTGTATCTTGGTCAACTGGCTATAGGACAAAAATCTTTTTTCACATTTGTAAAATGTACAATCTTTTTGTTGGTGTTCTTGGCCCAAAAAAAAATGGAGACAATATAGGGCTACACAACGTATTATGAATGGTGAATTTAAACATAATAGCAATGAGTGATTTCAGAGGAACCCATTGCTCTGCACATTTATTTACACATCTGATTCATGCAGGACCGAAGCTGAAAACCTTGAATTAAGCAAAATCATATTATATGAATTATATCAGAGCAAAGTTTATTTCCAGCCTGCTTCAGCACACTTGTGTGAATTTTTACCTGTTTCAAGTGGGTTTGATTAAAGATTAGAGCTAAAGTCTGCAGGACAGTGGGTTCCAAGGAGCAGGGTTAAAGAGCTCTGAATTATTTTATTATATAAGCAATATGACAACAAGATTGCCTCACTTTCTTAGCCAAAAATGTCTGCTGACCAAATATTGTCCACAAGATGGAGACAAATGCACACTATACAAAATAAAAGCTTGCGGTGGGGTTTCACAGACAGGGCTCAGATTAAACTAGGAGTAGGCCTTAGTTAAATTAGAACATTTAAATAGCTTCCTAAATATGCCATAAACAACTTTATTCTCAAGGTTGATTGTAGGGCAGAAAAATATTTCTGGTGTACATTTTAGATAGGACAGCTCAAATGTCCACTTTATTCTAAATAATACAGTTTTATCTGGATAAGAGAAGGGATTAATTATACTTTAAGAAGACAAAAGGTTTTAAAACTTTTTTTAATAGCTGAGTAAAAACATGTCTTATATTTAGTTATGCAAACTCAACATTTAAATAACTTCAATGTTAAATCGTTTAAAAACAATGACCTATTTTAACTAAAAGCTGAATTAACTTTTACATGTCACATCAACACCAGCATATGCAGTAAAATGAATTTTTATTTTTACACCCAAATATCAATATTTTAGTTTTGTCAGTATTTCAGTAATCAGGATGGTTAGTCTGTTTGTGGAGACTTTCAGAGAAAATGCATACCAGGCCAAATAATTTCTTATAATAGCATTAACATGCCTATTTGCAAGAAGCAAAGTTAAATTCATTCCAGTACCAAGGTGTTGGAGTCATTGCAGCCACAGATATAAGTGGATATGAGAATCTTAAAGGCTTTCTGAAAGCGAGGATAGAAGAAACCATAGATCAATGGGTTACAAGTGGAGTTAAAGTATCCGAACCAAACCAAAGCATCAAAAACATCACCAGGAGTCACAAAATTGAGGAAAGGATCAACAGCAGTGGCGGTAAAAAAGGGCAGCCAGCAGAGATAAAAAACACCCATGACAATGGCCAGAGTTTTAGCTGCTTTTCCTTCTCTTTGAGCAGAGCTTTGGCTCTTCAACCCTCCTGCTGTCACCACAGTCACTCTTTCTGACATAACCTTTGCGTGTTTTCGTGCAACATGGAAGATTTTCATATACAAAGAGCTCATGATTGTCCCAGGAAGAAAGAATGTGAAAAGTGAACAAATAAGACCCCATTGTTTGTTAAAAAACAAAACACAACTTCCCACACAGTAAACCTGCATTATGAATGCCTCCAAGCCAATTTTGTTTACCCCTGAAAACACAATAGAAAAGCTGTACACAAATGAAAACAGCCATGTTAGTGTTGTAAATACAGTCACAATGTTGTTTGTGACCCTCATTTTGTACCTCAGAGGGTCACAAATGGCCCAGTACCTGTCAACAGATATTAAACTGAGATGTATTAAAGAAGAGATGCTGAAAGTCATGTCCAAACTAGAATGAACTTTACACACAACATCTCCCAGATACCAGCAGCCTTCAACAGATCGTACCATGCTGTACGGCATGACCAAAGAGCCCAGCAGACAATCACTGGCAGCCAGAGAGCGAACGATCAGATGAGTTGGAGACTGAAGCTGTTTGAAGTGAGAGATGGAGATGATGATCAGCAGATTTCCAAAAACTGTTGTGAGGATCATCAGCACCATTAAAACATACATCGTCACTTTAAGTGCAGGGAGGCGATGAGCTCTGGGACAGGAGTCCGGCCGGAGTGGATAGCAGAGAAACACGTTCTCAGGGTAAATGTCAGTTTCATTTGAGATCATTACGAAGATATAAACTGATATGCAGGATCAAAACAATATTTCCTTTTAAAAATTAAAATCACACAGATATTGTTGAAAATCTCAAGGACAGAACCACAGTCAGATAGAGACCAAAATACAAAGAAAATGATCATATATACAGTACATGCACATAAGAAACTAGATATATGGAGTCAGCAGCCTAGTGTGGGTTTTATACTCAGAGGTCAAAACAGGTAACACCCTTACTCGCATAAACATATCTGAATATGCAAAAATGGTGGAGTAACTGTGGTAACTGTTGTACAAAGACTGCCCTCACGTGGTGACAAAATGAAAAACTTTATTTATTCATTCATTCATTCTCTTTTAGTTATTTCCAGTTATTTATAAGGTTGATATCAGGGTCGTTGCTATACCACTTTTTCTAGGGAAAGAGAATAGTGAAATACTGCTCTGGCCCAGTAAAATAGCACTGATAAATCCTTGTCTGATGATGGATATTATCGTCTATTGATCTGAGAGTCATTTCCTTGATAATATTTCAGCAGTCAGGTCGTATCATGTTTGCTATCAGCTGTTTAAATCGAAACTGGCGAATCTAATCTGCCAAACGGATTCCAAAAAGATTTGAATTTGTTCACGATTCAGTTTGATTCTTTCAGACATTTCACTCATGCACTGAATCGCTTGCAGCACTTTTTCATGGGAAATTTTATAAGACAGCAAACAAAAAGAGCACTGGATGAGGTGATATTTACCAACAGTCCGTTGTAGGAAAACTTGCACATGACTTCTATTGTCTGTCAGCGATGTGGCCGATGTGCGTGTAGATTGTGAATGATTCTGGGTCATTCCTGGGATTAGGTAATATTTCAGTCCCCCACAGTTTCTAAAGTGGTGGTTCAACAAAATTAATTGTTAGAAGCTCTTCACAAAACTTTATAATGAATAAAAATAATTATTGCATTTTAATATATTTTTAGCATAAAATAATGTCTTATCTTAAACCAAGCATTTTTTCATGTCCCTGAGGCACATCTCTGAGTTTGCACTTAGAAAACTATTAACAAAATGTGCATAGTGTCTGTGATTTTTGGCAACAATAAGAATTTATTTGTGTTCCTTTCTTGTAAAAACTATTTTTCTAAAAATAAAAAAAGCAAAATATTTTATTAAAAAACAGACTTTAAAGTTATGTCCCTCAGTCTGATCTCAACCCCGTCACACTAACCATTCTATGCCCATAATAATTTAGTCTCCACTTATATGTGACATCATTTACCAGAAATGACATCATTCAGGTCTCTTTAATAGTGGTGCAGAAAATGGTTAGTAGTATCATACTTTTTATTCATTCATATTTTTGAGACATTTTATAGTCAGGGAGGGCACTGTCAAGCATAACAACTCAACCCCGTCAAAATTAAGTTGATTTGGTATGTTTGCCCACTGACAAAGCAATGATCAGTCTATAATTTGAATGGTAGGTTTATTTGAACAGTGAGAGACAGAATAACAAAAAAAAAATCCAGAAAAACACATTTCAACAAAGTAATAAATTGATTTGTATTTTAATGAGTCAAATAAGTATTTGATCCCCTATCAATTTCTGGCTCCCAGGTGTCTTTTAAACAGGCAATGAGCTGAGATTAGGAGCACTCTCTTAAAGGGACTGCTCTTAATCTCAGTTTGTTACCTGTATAAAAGACAATCTGTCCACAGAAGCAATCAATCAATCAGATTCCAAACTCTCCATCATGGCCAAGACCAAAGAGCTGTCCAAGGATGTCAGGGACAAGATTGATTGTAGACCTACACAAGGCTGGAATGGGCTACAAGACCATCGCCAAGCAGCTTGGTGAGAAGGTGACAACAGTTGGTACGATTATTCGCAAATGGAAGAAACAAAATAACTGTCAATCTCCCTCGGACTGGGGCTCCATGCAAGATCTCACCTCGTGGAGTTTCAATGATCATGAGAATGGTGAGGAATCAGCCCAGAATTACACGGCATGATCTTGTCAATGATCTCAAGGCAGCTGGGACCATAGTCACCAAGAAAACAATTGGTAACACACTACGCCATGAAGGACTGCAATCCTGCAGCGCCCGCAAGGTCCCCCTGCTCAAGAAAGCACGTTCAGGCCCGTCTGAAGTTTGCCAATGATTCAGAGTAGACCTGGGTGAAAGTGTTGTGGTCAGATGAGACCAAAATCCAGCTCTTTGGCATCAACTCAACTCGCCGTGTTTGGAGGAGGAATGCTGCCTATGACCCCAAGAACACCATCCTCACCGTCAAACATTGAGGTGGAAACATTATGCTTTGGGGGTGTTTTTCTGCTAAGGGGACAGGACAACTGCACCGCATCAAAGGGACGATGGACGGGGACATGTACCGTCAGGGCCAGGGCATTGAAGCCAGACAAACGTCAGCCTCGAAAACTTAATGACTTGGAGAGGAGATGTGTGCAAACCTGGTGGCCAACTACAAGAAACGTCTGACCTCTGTGATTGCCAACAAGGGTTTTGCCACCAAGTACTAAGTCATGTTTGCGAAGGGGTCAAATACTTATTTGACTCATTAAAATGCAAATCAATTTATAACTTTTTTGAAATGCGTTTTTCTGGATTTTTTTGTTTGTTATTCTCTCACTGTTAAAATAAACCTACCATTAAAATTATAGACTGATAATTTCTTTGTCGGTGGGCAAACGTACAAAATCAGCAGGGGATCAAATATCTTTTTTCACTATATGGTCTACTCTCCTACACTACATGAGGAGCAGTGGCCATTTTGAGTGAAAAACCACAACCCCGTCACAAATATATGTATTTCTCATTGTTACAGGGTTGTAAACTTGTGACAGGGTTGAATTATTTGCTTCATTTTTTAATAATTCTAATGAAAAAAATATAAAATAGTCATGGTTTCAGTAAATATATACGTATATAACTTACTCCAAAAATCATGACAACTAATTTTTGTTTTAAATAGAATTTTTGATGTAAAGTGTCCATTTAAATGTTGACAAGCATCATACATAAGAAATTGTACCTACATTTGCAGCAGAAAGACAATGTTGGCCATGCAGATATGTTGACCCAGAAACAAGGGGAGAATATTATAGAGAAACAAAACCAAAAAAATTAATTTAAGGCAATGTATCCCTTCAAATGTTTTACAGTCTTCAACCCCATCATACCTTGTTGCATTAATATTTTTTGAAAAAATATAGGGAAGACAATTAAGAACAAAAGTATTTCTTGCTGATGCATCTGACATTGTAAGGACTAAAACAATAACATTGTGGTTTTAGTTAAACTTTTAAATAAAAAATATTTTTTGCAAAAATAATGTAGACACAATTTGTGTATTTTTAGCTTCAGTAAAATGAAATTAATAAAAGGTCTTTAATGCCTGAGGTGGGAAAATAAGATTTTTTTGGAGGTTTGATATGTGCCTAATGATGTGGAATATTTAGAAGTTGAATCACTTGTAGTTGAAAAAAAATTATATTCCAAGTTGAAATGTTACCGAATCCCAGGAATGACGCAGCTACTGCAGAGAAAGACCATTTTTATGTCCCAATATCCATACTAATACGAGGACACTTTATGGGGACCTGTGCTCCACTACTGATGAAAGCCTACAAATAGTTAATACTGTGTGCACACAACACAAATTCGGCCTGATTACGGCTTATATGAATTCAGCAGGATTTGTATTATTTATGTATTTGAACTGGACTGTGAATTTGCATATTAACACACTGTAATCCTTTTTTAATGTTAATATGATGTATGCTGGTATGCTTTAAATCTTTTTCATCTGTTCTAATTTAATTCTGTAGAATGTTTTGACTAATAATTTTTGTTTGCCGTAATGACACCCAGTCACAGACACACTGGAAAAAGTGCTTAAAGCATTTTGTTTTCATCATTTAAGTTTATTTCATTTAGTACACTATTCTATTATTAAATACAGTTGTTTCAACTATCCAAAAGTAACAAATATGCTAAAATGTAACTGACTTAATCAAAGCATAAGTTATGTGTTGTTTAAAACATTAAACGCGGGAGACACAACTTTGAATCCTGCTTGAGCCTCAAATTCATTACATCACTTGCAACAAAACTAAAAGTTGTCTGTCAACATAGAAAATGTTTTTCCAAGTTTAATTAAGATTATTCAATTTTCCAGTTCATTCAATACCAGTTAAGGGTCTTTGTGCACCATGATTTATCTTAACTATGTATACTGATATTCATAATAACATTTCAAAATAAGGCATTATGTGCATGTTGCTTACATATGCAAAATAATAAATGTACACACATGGGTAATTGACAAATAATACTGGGATGAACTTTAGATTTAGGCTATAATTTATATGAATGTATATGTAAATCAGTCAGGAAAAGTGCAAGTATTCAATGTAACCTCTCAAATTAACTTGTGTCATGAAAATCGCAAAGATAATAATTAGAAAAAGTATTTGTTTAACAGTTTTAAGTTAAGTCTCATGTCTCTGTATCAAGTGCCCATATCCATTCAGTACTATATAGGCCTATACATATAATTGTGTAGAAGTTAAGATCATTAGATATCCGATTGTAATTTAATATTTTGCAGCAATTGATCACAATGTTTAATCTTCCATAAATGTCACTCATTCGTACTGTACACATACATTACACACACCAGTTATGATGTAATGTTTGTGTTATGCCAACAACAGTACCCAGGAGACTTATTATCAGTTCTCACTTTTAATGACAGTGTGACTCTCAAAGGAGAGCAGCTCTCACTGTTCAAAGTTATTCATCCATGTTTAGGAAAAAAGGTTCCCGAGTGGTGTTCTGCCACATCTCACATCAACTGGCCATTTTTCCCGGCCTGAAAATTTGTCCCAGTCCGCCCCTGGTTGCCACAGATATAAGTGGAAATGGGAATCTTAAATGCATTCTGAAAACAAGAGTAGAAAAAAACATAGATCAAGGGGTTACAAGTGGAGTTCAAATATGCAAACCAAATTACAGCATCAAAAACCACAGCTGGAGTGAAGAAATTGAAAAAAGGGTCGAGAGCATTAACAGTAAAAAAAGGCAGCCAGCAGAACAAAAAAACACCCATGACAATAGCCAGAGTTTTAGCTGCTTTTCTCTCTCTGTGAGCAGAGCTTTGACTCTTCAACTCTCCAGTCACTCTTTCTGACATAACCTTTGCATGTTTTCGTGCAACATGGAAGATTTTTATATACAGAGAGCTCATGATAATCCCAGGAAGGAAAAATGTGAGAATTGGACATATAATACCCCACTCTTTGTTAAAAAACAAAACACAACTTCCCACACAATATACCTACTTGATAAATGACTCCAAACCAATTGTGTTTACCCCTGAAAACACAACAAAAAAACTGTACACAAATGAAAACAGCCATGTGAAGATGATACATACAGTCACAGTGTTGTTTGTGACCCTCATTCTGTATCTTAGAGGGTCACAAATGGCTCAGTACCTGTCAACAGATATTAAACTGAGATGCCCCGTACGAAACAAAAATATATGTGAATATATTGAAAGATATAATGTGATATATGAAATAATATATTTTGATATATGGGCCTCTAGTGCTTATATTTTTCAATATTCTGCAATATATGCATGAACCATGTATAGCCATATAGTGATACATATAAAATATATATTTAGCAATAAGACAGAAACAATACAGTACTACATAGCTTTATTGAAACACTTTTTCCTTTTTGTTAACACATGGGTTTACATACTAAATTAAATGTCTCAAAAATACATTCCCAATATGCCTACAAAGGTCCCCAATTCTATAATTCGTTACATTTATATAGTGCTTTTCTGGGTACTCAAAGCACTTTACATGGAAGGGGGAATCTCCTCAACCACCACCAGTGGTAATATACAGATTCAGGCAAATTAACGTCCACATTTAATCATTCAGCAGACACTTTTATCCAAAGTGACTTAAATGAGGACAATAGCAATCAAACCAACAATAATATGTAAGTGCTGTGACAAGTCTCAGTTAGCCTAACGCAGTACACGTATCAAGTTATATATACTGTATATAGTACAAATGTATTTTCACATACATTTAGTAGATATTAACAATATTATATTTACTATATATTAATATATATACACACACATATGTATAGTCATACATTACAGGATATATACATACATATATTGATATATACTACAAAATATATTTGTCAGATTTGGTTACATATATACAGGTGCATCTCAATAAATTAGAATGTCGTGGAAAAGTTCATTTATTTCAGTAATTCAACTCAAATTGTGAAACTCATGTATTAAATAAATGCAATGCACACAGACTGAAGTAGTTTAAGTCTTTGGTTCTTTTAATTGTGATGATTTAAGCTCACATTTAACAAAAACCCACCAATTCACTATCTCAACAAATTAGAATATTGTGACATGCCAATCAGCTAATTAACTCAAAACACCTGCAAAGGTTTCCTGAACCTTCAAAATGGTCTCTCAGTTTGGTTCACTAGGCTACACAATCATGGGGAAGATTGCTGATCTGACAGTTGTCCAGAAGACAATCATTGACACCCTTCACAAGGAGGGTAAGCTACAAACATTCATTGCCAAAGAAGCTGGCTGTTCACAGAGTGCTGTATCCAAGCATGTTAACAGAAAGTTGAGTGGAAGGAAAAAGTGTGGAAGAAAAATATGCACAACCAACCGAGAGAACCGCAGCCTTATGAGGATTGTCAAGCAAAATCGATTTAAGAATTTGGGTGAACTTCACAAGGAATGGACTGAGGCTGGGGTCAAGGCATCAAGAGCCACCACACACAGACGTGTCAAGGAATTTGGCTACAGTTGTCATATTCCTCTTGTTAAGCCACTCCTGAACCACAGACAACGTCAGAGGTGTCTTACCTGGGCTAAGGAGAAGAAGAACTGGACTGTTGCCCAGTGGTCCAAAGTCCTCTTTTCAGATGAGAGCAAGTTTTGTATTTCATTTGGAAACCAAGGTCCTAGAGTCTGGAGGAAGAGTGGAGAAGCCAGTGTTAAGTTTCCACAGTCTGTGATGATTCGGGGTGCAATGTCATCTGCTGGTGTTGGTCCATTGTGTTTTTTGAAAACCAACGTCACTACACCCGTTTACCAAGAAATTTTGGAGCACTTCATGCTTCCTTCTGCTGGCCAGCTTTTTAAAGATGCCGATTTCATTTTCCAGCAGGATTTGGCACCTACCCACACTGCCAAAAGCACCAAAAGTTGGTTAAATGACCATGGTGTTGGTGTGCTTGACTGGCCAGCAAACTCACCAGACCTGAACCCCATAGAGAGAGGGGTATTGTCAAGAGGAAAATGAGAAACAAGAGACCAAAAATGCAGATGAGCTGAAGGCCACTGTCAAAGAAACCTGGGCTTCCATACCACCTCAGCAGTGCCACAAACTGATCCCCTCCATGCCACGCCGAATTGAGGCAGTAATTAAAGCAAAAGAAGCCCCTACCAAGTATTGAGTACATATACAGTAAATGAGCATACTTTCCAGAAGGCCAACAATTCACTAAAAATGTTTTTTTTATTGGTCTTATGAAGTATTCTAATTTGTTGCGATAGTGAATTGGTGGGTTTTTGTTAAATGTGAGCCTAAGTCATCACAATTAAAAGAACCAAAGACTTAAACTACTTCAGTCTGTGTGCATTGAATTTATTTAATACACGAGTTTCACAATTTGAGTTGAATTACTGAAATAAATGAACTTTTCCACGACATTCTAATTTATTGAGATGCACCTGTAGAAGTTCATATTTTTCATTATTAAATTATTTTTAATTATTACATTTTAAAAATTGCATGTTATAATATTCCCAGAGCTGAGCCCAGTGTTATGTTGAATCTCATTTTGTCTGTGCATTCTTCAGGCTGCTGATGAAGCCTTCATCCAAAAATCCATTGAGGACACCACAGTGGGAATCTACATTCTCAAATCTCAGGACAGATCTGAGGACACTGGGATTGTCCTCGAAGGCCAGAAAGTCTTACAAGGCTTGGATAACTTTGCATTAGCTAAGGCAATGCTTTTTGGTCTAATGTATGCACTGAATCTGAACTACCCACCTGAAATGAAATATACCTTTGAGGTACTTCAGAAGATTGTCATGGAGCTGGAAGGCTGCACGTTATCAGTGAAAGCTCAAGTTATCAGAAACAGACTCTTTGAGGGAGGTGTTTCCATGGTATGGCAGGAAGACACACAAGGTAGATTCCTGCCTCTTGGAATAAGGACCATTGTTTGTTTTTCATATCACGCACTCGCAAAGAGAACCTACATCACACATACAGTGTAAACTGTTAAACAATGTAGGTTGGCCACTGTTTTATTTTGTGGTTTGGATGTGTATATCTTTTTCTCTCTTTTTTTTCTTGGTCAAATTTGATTGGTTAAAAGGACCTCCTCCCAGAGCTGAAAATACTTGAAGCTAAAGCGTGATTTGACTCGTCTTAACTGCTTTTAAAACTGAAAACAAAATCGTCAAGGGAAGCTTGGACTACTTCATGCTCGTCATTACTGTTCAACTTTTCCACTACACCTGTTTGATGGTGTCTTGTCTTTTACTTAATGATAGAGGATGTTGTTTTTCTTAATTATTCATTCATTGGATTTAAGCTTTTTTTTTTACTTCACACAGAGAAAGCTTATTTTTTTGTAGCCCATACTCTGTGAAAAAAAAAAAAAAATTCTGTGAAAAATAATAGTGATTTGTCTTGCCTTACTGCTTTTAAAACTGAAAAAAAAAAAACATCAAGGGAAGCTTTGGACTACTTGTTACTCATTACTGTTCATCTTTTTCACTACACCTGTTTGATGGTGAATTGTTGCATTTTACTGTATCTGATCTGGTCTATTGACAGGAAATGTCATAGTTCATAGTCATCCATTCATCCCATACTCTGAAAAATCAATTGTACTGTTAAAATTATACTGTGATTTGACTTGTCTTACTGCTTTTAAAACTGAAAACAAAATCAAGGGAAGCTTTGGACTACTTCATGCTCGTCATTACTGTTCACCTTTTCCACTACACCTGTTTGATGGTGTCTCATTTTGTACTTAATGACAGTGGATATGTTGTTATTGTTCATGAAATTTATGCTATTTTTAACTTCACACAGAGAAGGCTGTATTTCTAAATCCAATACTCTGTGAAAAAATTATTGTAATGCTAATTACAGTGATTTAATTCAAGAAATGTTTTCCTTGTCTTATTACTTTTTAAACTACAGTAGTAATGTTGTAGCTAAGACAAGTACAGTAGATGTACAAAATACATTATTAAATACATAAATACAGTATTATAAAAATGTAGAACCAGGTGAGTTTTATTGAAACCATTGCATATATTAATGAAAAACATACAAATCATGTTTGTATAACAAATTATGTAGCTTTAACGTGTATGGATCATGTTCATTTAACAAACATAAATTATGTTTTTTTAACAAATATAAATTATGTAGCTTGAACATGCATAAATCATGTTCCTTTAACAAATACAAATCATGTAAATTGAACATATATAAATCATGTTCATTTAGCATATATAAATCATGTTGAGTAAACATAACTTTAATATGTGCAACCGATGTACATATTTTTTTTATGTTAATCCAACAAGTTTTTTTTTTTTAGTGTACTGCAACTGAGTTGGTGTCGTTTTAGAGTTAGAACCGGTGAAGGTTTCATAAAAAGAGAATGATGTGCATCAAATCAGTTGCTGTAGGAATCAAACACTTTAATGGTTGCGGACCAAACAGTCCAAACGAGCAGCAACACAAACACAATGACGTGAAATAAAATGTCATGTTTCAAAGAACGCTTATTAGGCTTAATTTGATCATAGGTTATATATCTACAAGCTACAAATCTTTTGACTTTAGGTTAAGTTAATTTTGAACCTAATAAAAGTAAATGGTTTTATGGTGTTACATCCACCAGCTGGAGTGCCCATGATCGCCACCAGAGGGCACTCCTCCCATCTCCCTTGCTTACCCATTCAACTCCCATAACCCACTGCCTGGATTCATTATTGTTTGATCACTTCCACCTGTGTGTCATTACTTCATTAAAGGGATAGTTCACCCTAAAACAAAAATTCTGTCAATTCTGTCACCAAACCCGCAAGACTTTCATTGGAAACACAAATTCAGATATTTTTGTAAGGAAATCAATAAAATAGTCCATGTGACATCAGTGGATCAACGATCATTTTATGAAGCTACGAGAATACTTTTTGTCCGCAAAGAAAACAAAAATAAGGTCTTTATTCAACGATTTCTTCTCTTCCCTGTCAGTCTTCGACCCAAGTTCACAGTAGTACCATGACACATATGTGTGGTACAGCTGACACAGGAGCGGCGTTCTGATGTAGAACCTGGATGTGCTGCACCTTGTTTATGAGAATGAATGAGAATGAGAGAATGAGCTTTATTGGCCAGGTATGCTTACACATATGAGGAATTTGTTATAGTGACAGAAGCTCCACAGTGCAACAGAATGACAACAACAGGACAGGACACAGATAATAAAAGAATAATATACAAATATACAAATAGGCAATGTACAAAATAGCAAAAACACAATATATAATATAGACAATTATGTGTGTACAGGTCTGATATGTGCAAATTGAAATGAAAAATAAGTATGTGTGATGAATAAATAATGTAAATAGTGTTGTGTGTTCCACGTTAATGTCAAGTGTTCATGAGATGGATTGCCTGAGGGAAGAAACTGTTCCTGTGTCTGGTCGTTTTGGTGCTCAGAGCTCTGTAGCGTCAACCAGAGGGTAACAGTTCAAAGAGGGAGTGTGCTGAACACGTGACCCTTCGACGGCGATGCAGGCTTAGTCTTTCGCTCTGCTCACTTTGCCACATATTGTATGATCCTGTCAGTAAAATTTAAACCACTCTGCATTGGACCCATCATGAGTGCTAAGGCAGACAAAGGGGATCGGAAAAGAGAGATTGAGCAATCGCCAATGAAGAAAAAATTCAGAGATTCCGCCATCTCCAGAGAGGACCTCGAAGATGCTATTGCTAGCGGCATTGAACTAGCACTTAAAGAGCGGCAAAGCACTTTGAATTCAGTTGTGAATTCGGCAGTAAGAGATGCGATGGACTCTGTGCTGATTCCAGCATTGCGCGAACTGCGTGAGGACATGCAAGCGACCAACAAGTCTGTTAAAGAGCTAAGAGAGGAATTTGAGGCCATAGCTACCGCGGCGAAGCAGACACGTGACTGCATTGATTCTGTTCAGGCAGCTGCGCGTGAGGATAGGAGGGCAGTCACAGACTTAAGAAATCAGCTGGAGCGACTCACCGAGAAGATGACCGATATTGAGGACAGGAGCAGGAGGAACAACGTACGACTGGTGGGGTTACCAGAGGGGGCGGAAGGTCCCGACGCAGCTGGTTTCCTCAGAGTTAATCTTTCCAAGTGGATTCCTTCCTTGAGGGGCCGTGACATTGAGATTGACCGGGCGCACCGCGTGTATGACGGAGGGAGGGGCTCTGATCGGCCGCGCACTCTCATCTTCCGTGTACTAAGATGGCATGACAGATCGGATATCTTGAAGGGTGCTCGGCAGGCTTATCCGGTGAAATGCGCACAGAACAATGTCACACTGCTATTTTTTCCTGACTTTAGTCCAGCTACAGCGATCAGGAGAAAGGCATTTGGTCCGGTTTTTTTTGGCTGTGTGAGCCTTTCGGGAGACATGGCTTGCGTTGGAGTGGATCGGTCACGAACCATCACTGTTTTTTGTTGCTCAGTCAGACCTATGTTCTCGGTAATGTGCGGTCTGAGTTGTTCTTTGTTTATGGTTGTCGGTTGTTCATGTTTTTATGTTGTTTTTGTTTTTTACAACAGACATTTATACTTTTATTTATTTTACCTTATTTCTAAAGGGATTTTTCATCTAGGAGGTTTGGTATCTAAAATGCACATCAGCGTTTACATGTTATTTACAGAATGGAAGTGCTTCTGCTTTTTTTCATTTATTGAATACAATCTTGGGATTATGAATATTCAATGCATACTCTAAATATTTTATCACTGAATGTGAATGGTTTAAATTCTGCTGTTAAACGAACCCGTGTGTTAGAATATTTACACCGTAAATCTATTTCCTGTGCCTTAATACAAGAGACACATTTAAAACAATCTGACGTGGCACGTTTCCAGAATAAGTATTATAAATTAGCAGCTTTTTCCTGCGCTCAAAATAAAACTTAGGGGGTGCTTATCCTTGTTAACCAGAAGTTAAATTTAATGATTGAACACCTTGATAGTGATGAGAAGGGTAGATTTGTTTTTATCCGATGCAAAATATATAATAATAGCAGTGGCGGCTGGCCAATAGAGGGCGCTAGGGCGCCGCCCTCCCTGAACCACACACACAAAATAATAATTATATAAATTATTTAAATGTATATTTGTATGATGTGATATATTAGAAAATCTTCTGTGAAAAATATATGTTTTCACCATCACCATATGACCTCTCTGCCTGTCTGCACGTCTCAATTTCAGCTGAGGGGCGATCGAGAAATCGCCAACAGGAGGTGGGTCTTTGTAGAATTTAGTCAAATGCTGATTCAAGATATAAATATATTCAAGATGTGACATAAAATTTAGCCAATCAGCGTCCTCAAATCCTAACTGAAATGGGTGATTTTTCTGTCGCCCCAAGCTGCTAAAATCAAGGCTGGTCTGTAGTGGCGCAATTTTCAATTAGCCTACGTGACAATGGCGGACTCAGGTGTTGTTAATTCCGGACACGAACCTAACTCTGTACAATCTCTACTCCAATGTCCGTTTGAGAGGAGAACTTTGACAGAAAAACTGAAGGTAAAGGAGCTGGGTCCAGATCAGCCTGACCTAGAGGTCTGCACGGGCTTTAAACTGAAGCCCGAACCCGGCCCGTACCCGAGATCGTCTGACCCGACCCGACCCGACCCGACCCGAGCGGCACAGTTAAATTTAGAGCCCGAACCCGACCCGAACCCGAAGTCTTATTTTTTTTTTACAAAGAATAGCCAATTTAAAATAAATAAATAAATAAGATGCTGTATTTCATGATTGCATGCAAGGGCAGTAAACAAATACATGTAAAGAAACAGATTCATCAAGGCTCGGCCAGTTCACAAGGCAAAAGAAAAAACACTTACCAGTTATGAAAGTTTATGAACATCAGGTGCAGCGGTCACATAAATTCTGCCGAGTTTTTGAATGGTTGTATACGACAAGACGATAATTCTTCCACCTTGCAAATTATGGTAATTTTCGTCAGTTAAGGCTCGTTAGCATTCGGCCTGCTTTAAATCAGACACAGAGATGTAGTGCGGTAAGATCGCATTTATTTGAATTAGCGAGAGACAGAGAGAGAGAGAGATGAAAGTTGCGTGTGTGAACCTACGTCTGCGTGTCTCTCTCTACAAGCAATGAAGCTTAGTTACTTCAAAAACAACGATTTTACAAGCAGTTAAACTTGCATTGCAGAGAAATATAACGTTGCGAGTCAGTAGCCTATCGAAGCTATTTTACTATTAAAAGTTTCCATGCTGTGTGTTCGCTGCGCGGTCTCTCTGATATCTGTGTGCAATAATGTGTGTGTGTGCGTCTATGAAAGCAGCGTAGCCTACATATAACAACAAGCCCGAGCCCGACCCGAGCCCGAGGCTATTCATTAAACATTAACCCGAACCCGACCCGAAACCCGAAAGTATTTCGGGACCCGTCGGGCTCGGGTCGGGTAGCAGACCTCTAGCCTGACCTCTTAATCAGACAGCAGACAAGCAAAAAAAGGGAAGAAGTACACGCGAAGCTACTCTTCCCGTTGGTACACCAAAAGGCCTGGCTATGTGGATGCTAATGGTTTCTGCTAATGCTTTATTTTGTTTTCCCGTGCTTGCTGTTTAAAGCAACTGGGGCAGATCCAGCATGGACAGTTATGAGAGTGAGAGATATGAAGCACCTGTCCGAGAAAGTAAGAAAACATGAGAACACCAGGGCACATATGGATAATTCCGTCAAACTAGCCATTTTGGGAAGAGTAAACATCGCTACTCAGTTAGACGACGGCCACAGGATTGCGATAAGAAAACACAACGAGGAGGTGGATAAAAACAGGTATATTTTATCCAAGATAATTGATTGTGTTAAGTTTTGTGGGGCTTTTGAGTTGGCCTTGCGTGGGCACGATGAGACTGACTCGTCAGACAACCCTGGCATTTTTAGGGGTTTAGTGGATTTTGTTGCCTTGCTAGACAATGTGCTAGAGGAGCACCTTAAGACAGCAACCGTTTTTAAGGGCACATCAAAGACGGTACAAAACGAGCTGTTGGACTCCATGCTATCAGTGGTAAAGGATTACATTCTGGAGGAAGTAACTGCCGCTGATTTCATCGCCATTCAAGCTGACGAGACGACTGATGTTTCCACCCGCTGTCAGCTGGTACTTGTGCTACGTTACATCGACCTTGGTGGATTTTCTGCCTTCTTCTCCAGGTCACCTAAGCGAATCGCCGTGCTTGACCAAGTGGTTGCGCACAGACTTCCCAGGGCCTCTACAACACGGTGGAACTTCTAAAGTCGCGCTGTAAACACTGTGTACGAACACAAGGATGACCTTTTAAAATGTTTTCAGATCATCAGAGACTCAGGGAACTTTGATTCCTCAACTGTCAGAGAGTCAGGGGGTTTTGTGAGGATGCTTGAAGACGAGGCTTTCTGTTTTTTCCTGGCATTGTTTCACAAGATCATGCCAAATGTAGACATGCTATTCAACCAGTTGCAGAAGAGGAACATCGACCCTGTCTACATTAAAGCAGCTGTCCAGGGATTCACAAACAACATTCAAGCAATCAGGTAAATACCCTTATTTACTATTGGCTGATAAAGCTGTTGCTAGAAAGATTCGTTGTCTGTGAAATCTTAATTGTGCCTTGCCATCAAAGTGAATGATTGCCATAGAGCACATCAATTTATTTATTTATTTTAATTATTATTTATTAACTTCTTTTGGACCAGGGACTCAATTCCCTTTCTGTGTGGGGACAGTGCATCATCTGACCAGCAGCACCAGCCCAAAAAGCGACCGAGGACGTTGGGACCAGGAGAACAGCGGAGGCTAGCTACAGAGGTAAAACACACACACACACAAAAACACAGACAAAAGATGGCATATAGATTATAATTATAAAGAAACAGATGATTAAATACAAACAAGGAAAGAGAGTGAAAAGTATTATGTTTTCCCAAAAACAAAAACAAGATCCATAATGTTTGAGGTTTAGTATGGGCGTTATATTGTAAGTAATTATTCCATAAAATGTAAATACATTTTTTGCTCATAATAAGCATTCTTGCAGTGACTCTTTGTAAATGTATTATTTTGTGAATATAGTATTTGCCATTCAAAATATAGAAACTCACAACACATGCCATTATCTTGCCTCTGTGGGTAAGTGGATATAACATCTTTTAGAATAAAAGGAATTTATATCAGACCAGTCCAGTAGCATAAACCTAGCCACTGTATTAAGATATTAAGCACTAGTTTGACCAACTAGCAGTCAGCCAAACAGTAAACTTAAGTCTACTTTTTAATTTAACTGACTAAAAAAAGATAGGAACTGTAGAAGAAAATAATTAAATCACTAACTTTTAAGACTAATCTAAGAAAACTATGTAGCTGGCCTCAGCATTTAAAACGTATAGATCACAGTTATAAAACAGATGGGCTATGTCATGTACAGTACCAAAAAAGTGCTGATCAGTCACAAGTAGCATAATGATGTTTATTTCATCCACACAAATGGGAAAATAATTAAGTACATCATATCCTTACATGTAGCAGAAATTAGGTGGTTTATTTATTGAAATGCTACTGTAGACATTGTTTTGTTTAGGCCAATAGCAAATTCAAGATCAGGAGAAGTAAACAATGTAAAGTACAATGAGGAATACTGGAGTTTAAACATTAGTAATAATATAATGTATATGTTATGTTCACTCAGAATCACTTTGATAAAAATGTTTTACAGGTATGTGATACCATCCTGATTCATTCCAAGGAGCGGTTTTCCTTCACCCAGCACCTCGTTAGTGCAACATTGCTGCATGGAGAGTTGTTTCCACAACACAGTGTGACGTTTCCTGAATCAGCACTTGAAACAACAGTGGAGGCATACCCCATGCTGAACAAGGCCAAGCTCAAAACAGAACTATCCCTCATCTATGAGAACCCTGAGTTTAGGGTTGGCAGTGGTGCAGTGCCTCTGTACCAGTTTTTCATTGAGAACAATCTTCAAAGTACTTTCACAGAAACTGTCAGTCTTCTCAAGATCATAATCACCACGCCTATGACAACAGCAGAGTCAGAGAGGTGCTTTTCTACTTTGAAGAGGATCAAAACATTCCTAAGAAATACAATGACCCAGGATCGCCTTAATGCTCTGGCAATGCTTTCTATTGAGAAGAAACTGGTCAAAGACATTCCTGACTTCAATAAGAAAGTAGTTGAGAAGTTTGTCAATCAGAAGGAGAGAAGAGCAAAATTCCTGTACAAATAAGTAAAAAAAAAAAACATGCAGGTTTTTTTCACCACATTGATTTTCTTGTACATGGTTATCGTCAGATTTGTATCAGTCATGGAAGTATCCAAAATTTAACTGAGACTGGTAAAATAACTGATCAGAGATGATTTAATGAATAAACAGGTAACCAGATGTTCTTTAACTTTGTCTGCATTGCAATAAATCATATTGCTTTGATTTATTGTGAAGAATTGTTATTGTGTGCCACAGCCCCACCTCAAAAAATTTTCACCAGCCGCCACTGAATAATAGGTTAGCATTGGTCTCTATTTATGGTCTGAATGAGACAGTGCATTCCTTACACAGATTTCCAAAACTCTACTTGAGGAGATTGATTCCCCTCTAGTGGTGGGTGGTGATTTTAATGCTGTCATAAATCCTGCTTTAGATAAATCTCAATCTGATACAACAGCCAATCCATCCTCTAAATTACTGAATAAATTTATCACAGAGCTTAACTTAATTGATCTTTGGAGAATTCAGAATACTAAAGCTAAGGACTTCACTTTTTTTTCTAATAGACACAAGACTTTCTCTAGGATAGACTACATATTTCTCAGCCCATCTTTAATTTCATCTAATTCCTCCATCTCTATATTACCCATTTTATTATCTGATCATTCTGCTGTGTTGTGCAGTGTTCCTCTTTCCGATGTTAAAGCCAAGTCCCCTAGATGGTGCTTTAACATATCATTATTAAGTAATCAGACTTTCATTACTTCTCTAAAAGAATATATTAAGGAATTTCTTGAAATTAATATACCCTCTGATGTGGATCCTCAAATACTGTGGGAAACGACTAAGTGTGCTATACGAGGTTTCTGTATATCTTTCTCTTCTACTCTTGCCAAAGCGAAAACTCACCAGTTTACACAATTAGAAAATAAAATCCAATCATTACAAAACCTACAAAAACAACATTTTACTTAGCAACAGGCTACACAGCTGTCCTCTTTAAAAGAAGAATATGATTTACTTTCACACTCAAAGGCGGAATTTATTTTACATAGGACTAGGCAAAAATATTATTTTGAATCAGAGAGACCTAGTCATTTATTGGCCCTTAGGTTGAAAGAATGCAAGTCTAAGGCATATATTAGCGCAATAAAATCATCGGATGATCAGGTCACCATGAACCCTGTGGCAATTACAGACATATTTAAAGGTTTTTACACAAATCTGTATAAAGCCGAAACAGATTTTGATGAACCAATTTGTAAGCAGCATTTAGATAAATTGGAACTGCCTCGGATCTCACAGATAGATAAAGAATCTTTGGAGGCCCCATTAAGTTTGGAGGAACCCCACGTCTCTCTAAAAAGCCTTCAAAAGGGCAAATAGCCGGGTCTAGATGGTCTCCCCCCTGAATTATATTTAGAAATTTGGGATTTGGTAGGGATACCTATGCTTAACTCATTTAATTTTGCAATTGAACATGGGGTATTTCATAGCGATCAAAAAACTTCACTGATTTCATTACTTCTTAAAAAAGGGAAAGATCCATTAGATTGTTCCAGCTACAGACCGATTTCGCTTATCCCATGTGATCTAAAAATCTATGCTAAAGTTTTTGCTTCTCGTATGGAGAAGGTAATTCATAGGCTGATCAATGAGGACCAAACTGGTTTCATCAAGGGGCGCAATGCATCTGACAATATGCATCGATTCCTTCATATTCTTGACTTTGCGGACTCCCACCCAACCCCTTGTGCGGTCTTTTCACTTGATGCAGAAAAAGCCTTTGACAGGCTAGAGTGGAATTACAGTGCCCTCCACTAATATTGGCACCCTTGATAAATATGAGCAAAGGCAGCTGTGAAAATAAATCTGCATTGTTTATCCTTTTGATCTTTCACTCAATAAATTCACAAAATTCTAACCTATCATTGAAGTAAAACAATTGAGAGTGGGGAGAAAATCTCATGATGAAATAAATGTTTTTCGCCAATGAATGTTGGCCACAATTATTGGCACCCCTAGAAATTCTTATGAGTAAAATATCTCTGAAGTATATTCCCATTCATATTTACATTTTTTAGCACACCAGGGTGACTAGGAGCATGAAATTGTCCAGCCATGACTTTCTGTTCCACAGGATTATAAATATGAGGAACACAAAGGTCAAATTCCCTTAATCATCCATCACAATGAGAAAAAACTAAAAATATATTTCTGATGTGAAGAACAAGATTGTTGAGCATCACAAAATAGAAAGTGGCTGTAAGAAAAGAGTTAAAACATTGAAAATCCCCATTTCCACCATCAGGGTAATAATTAAAAGGTTCCAATCAACTAAAGATGTTAAAAATCTGCCTGAAAGAGGACATGTGTCTATATCGCCCTAATGCACGGTGAGGAGGAGAGTTTGAGTGGCCAAAGACTCTCCAAGGATCACAGCTGGAGAATTGCAGAGATTAGTTGAGTCTTGGGGTCAGAAACCTAAAAAAAAAAAATCAAACATCCCCTATATCACCACATGTTGTTCGGGAGGGTTTCAAGAAAAATTCTCCTCACTCATCCAAAAACAAACTACAGCAAATTCAGTTGTCAGACACGACTGGAACTTCAAATGGCACTTTCTTCTATTGTCAGATGAAACTGAAAAAAAGAGCTTTTTGGCAGCAAACCCACCAGATGAGTTTAGTACAAACAGGGATAAAAAAGTACCCCATGTCCACGGTTAAATATACTGGTGGATCTTTAATGTTGTGGGTCTGTTTTTCTGCTGGAGGTCCTGAACATCTTGTTCAGATGCATGGCATCATGGATTCTATCAAATACCAACAGATAAAAAATCTAAATCTGACTGCCTCTGTTAGAAATCTTATAATGGGCCGTGTTTGGATCTTCCACCAGGACAACAATCCAAAACAAACATCAAAATAAACACAAAAATGGGCCACTGAGCACAAAATGAATATTTTACCATTGCTGTCTCTGTCCTCTGACCTGAACCCTACAGAAAATGAGTGAGGTGAACTGAAGAGAAGAAGCACCGTCATGGAGCTGTGAATCTGAAGGATCTGGAGAGATTCTGTATGAAGAAAATGGTCTCTGATCTCTTATCAGGTGTTCTCCAAACACTTCAGACATTATAGGAGAAAACTCAGAGCTGTTACCCTGGGAAAAGGACGTTGCAATAATTGGGTGCCAATAATTGTGGCCAACATGAAATAGTGAAAGCATTTATTTCACAATGAGATCCCCCGCCCCACTTTCAATTGTTTTACTTCAATGATAGGTTGGAATTTTGTGAATTTTTTGAATGAAAGATAAAAAGGATAAACAATGCAGATTTATTTTCACAGCCGCCTTTGGTCATATTTACCAAGGGTGCCAATATTAGTGGAGGGCACTGTATATGTGGACAGTTCTGCAATGTTTCGGCTTCAGTGAACACTTCATTTCTATGATTAAGACATTATACCACTCACCTGCAGCATCAGTCATAACTGGTAATATTATTTCCCCCTCATTCCCTTTACAGCGGGGAACGAGGCAGGGGTGTCCGCTTTCCCCCTTATTGTTTTGTCTATCTCTCGAACCCTTAGCACAAGCCATCAGGAAATCTGAAGTATCGATTAAGATTCATGATCATAATCATAGTATTTCATTATACGCTGATGATATTATTCTATATTTAGACCACTTTGATGTTTCAGTCTCTAGTATAATTAAGGAATTTGATAATTTTAGTAGCCTATCAGGATATAAAATAAATTGGAGCAAATCTGCTTTAATGCCAATTAACAAGGTTAAGGTTAATTCTTCTATTCCCTCATTTATCCCTATTAAGGAATCTTTCATCTATTTGGGCATTACCATATATAAAAACATTCATAAGATTGCCAGAGACAATTTTAATAGCATTTTAGTTAAGGTCAAAAATGACATTCAAAGATGGAAGAATCTTAAAGTCTCTCTCCAAGGAAGAATCTCCACTGTTAAGATGAATTTGTTACCTCGATTTAATTTTTTTTTCTCTATGCTACCACTTTCTCCCCCTCCAGGTTACTTTAAGGAGGTCAACTCCATAATTTCTAAGTTTATCTGGAATGATAAATGTCCCAGAATTAAACTTACCACATTACAACATCCTAATAGCTCAGGAGGACTGGCTGTATCAAATTTTGAATTATATTATTGGTCGTTCCAGCTTAAGGCTCTTCATAATTGGGTTGATCCTCAATCTACAGTTTCATGGAGGGTGATTGAAGCTGACAAGGTTAAACCAAATAGACTTCAAGATATTTTATTTACTGGCACAGGAAAAAAAAGGGGATAATTATAAATTTGGTCCGGTTGTGGCTAACTCTATTAAAATCTGGAAAACGGTTGAACGTCGGATAGGTGGACCCTTCAAATTTTGTAACAGTACTCCTTTATGGCACAATTTTAATTTTGTATGCGGAAATCGTCCATTTGTCCAACCCTCTTGGTCTTCTTTAGGTGTAAACACGTGCGGTGATATACAGTATATGATAACCAGGGCCTCTGTTCATTTCAGACATTAAGAACCAAATTTTGCCTATCAGCATCCGCATATTTTGTCTTTCTTCAATTACGTTCTGCTCTCAAAGCGTATGGCGTTCCGTGGGCATCTTCTATTTCCTCTCATCCTATGCGGGACTGGATTGCACCATCTGCTGGTCAGCCATCTGTTTCCTTAATATATAATAAAATTATTGATTGCATTACAAAACCTCTTTCTATTAAAACTATTTGGAATAGGGAATTATCTGACCTTAATTTATCTGTCGACTGGGAGAGAGCGTGGTCTAATCTCAGCTTAACCCTAAGGGGACGGCTGTATCGCCGGCGATACCAACTCGTTTTTTTTTAAGACCAGTGCAAAAGACATTAAAAATACTCATTTTGATTTTCGATTTTGGTCGTACAGATAAGTGTTATACATCAATTGAAACGTCTATTTTTTTTGTGTACACTCACGAATACAACAAAACTTTGTGGTTTTGGAAAAAAAAAAAGAAAACAAACAGGATGCGCTCTTTGTCTTCTCCATCTCCGCGAGCTGCTCTTCGAAAAACGTCACTAAAATGAACTGTAACTCAGCGAAAACTCAACACACGGACATGGGAGTTATATCTATAGAAAGCTGGAAGTGTCTACTTTGAAATGAAGTAAGTCTTATCGAAAACAAACATTCTGTGATGAAGTAATCCGTATGAAACCAACACGATGTTCAGTCTGTATACAAATGCTGAATACAAAAACAAATACATGTTGGTCATTAGTATGTTATAAGTAGCTGAAATAAGCACAAATATCAGGGCATGTCAAAACATCTCAAGGGCCCCAAAATCACCTCAGTCCCCAGAGGGTTAACATCTAAAAATCTGGCTCATCGTCTTATTCACTTCAAAGTCATTGCATACATAACTCCTTACAAAAGATTTAAAATGAAACTACAGTCAAATTTGAACTGCCATATATGTAACACTACATCATCAGGCACTTTTCTGCATTTGTTTTGGGAATGTCCTGTCGTCATCAGTTTATGGACACTAGTAAACCTGGTTTTGTCATCATTACTGCGAATTGATTGGTCTGTTAACCCAAGTTTGTGTCTTCTTAATGATGATTCTGGTCTCTGTATTAGTTCAATGCAAAAGAGAATGTTGTTTGCTGGTTTTACAGCTGCGAAGAAGACAATAATACAGAACTGGTTTACACCTCACATGTGTGGAAAAACATATTGGATCCGTAGCCTCCTGCAAATAGTGACTTGTGAATGTGCAACGGCGCGAGTCGGTGGGGCCAGGCCTTCGACCATTGACTGTTTTGTTTTTTGTTTGATATACGTGATTATATAAAGGAGTGACTTTTGTGTTTTTATTGTCCTTCCCTCTCTCCCTCCCTTTTGACTGGACTTTGAGATGTTGAGTATGTGTCTGTTGTTTTGTTTTGTTATATTTTGGATGCTGTGTTGTGTTATGTGTGAAAAAAAATGTTGATAACAACAAAAAAAAAGTGGAGCTGAAGTCTACAAACAGGATCCTCACATAAGTCCCTGGTCTGTCCAGATGTTGCAGGATGAAGTGCAGTCCCATGTTGACTGCATCATCCACAGACCTGTTTGCTCTGCAGGCAAACTGCAGGGGGTCCAGTAAGGGTCCAGCGGAGGCCTTCAGATAAGCCAAAACCAGTCTTTTAAATGATTTCATGGCCACAGACATTAGAGCCACAGGTCTGTAGTCATTAAGTCCAGTAATTTTGGGTTTCTTTGGGACGGGGATGATGGTGAAGCGCAGAGCCGGCCCAAGGCATAAGCGAATTAAGCGGCTGCTTAGGGCCCCCGTGGCCACTAGAGGGCCCCCAAGAGTAGTCTAGATGAAATGACCGTTTATTTTATTTTATTTTATATTCGTGATATATGTCAATGGACAGTGGTAATAATACAAAAGTGCAATATTAAATAATTCAATATTCTATACATATCATTTTATTATTTCCATAGCGACGTGTCATGCAGGCACAATAATGACCATGTTGATAATATGCGCCGGACGCTGTGTGGATTTGTCGGATTAACATCACGTAAATTCACCTATTTCTCCCGAAATACATGAAAGTAAGTGGTCAGTTAGCTGGGAGAAAAACAGAGTCAACTTTATAGTAACCTACACAATGTGTATTTGATAGGAATAAAACATGTCGTCCATTAATTGAAATGATTATTATTGCCGCTTTCCATAGAAAAAGGAATGCCATTTTTCAGCGTGTAGCCTATTTAACAAACTAAATGTCATTTTTTTTACTTAACTGAAGTGTATTTAAATGTCTGAAACCTAAAATAAACTGTATTTGGTTGAAAACACTGGACAGTTATGAAATATGAAAAGCACAGAGCGAGTCTTTCTTTTATTTTTTTCTGAGCTCGTCTCTCTCTGGCTCAGCGCCAGCCAAAGCGCGGCGCGTCAAAGGGTTAAAATCGATCGCTTTTTGGGGGTGGAGGGGGGGGGGGGACAAATTCATCAAGTTTCAAGTTTCAAGTTTTATTTGTCACATACACGACTATACAGAGATTGTATAACCAGCAGTGAAATGAGAGTCGGGTCCGCTCCATGGACAGTGCAAATATTGAAAAAACAACACAAGGGAAGTATACATAAGATAAAATGAATAAAAAATAAGATATAAAGAATAAAATATAAAATATAAAAGAATGTGCATGACAGTATGCTGTAGAATTAAATATTAAGATAAGCATGACTGTACAGAGAGGAATGTGCAAACAGGTTGTACATGGTTGACATGAAGCAGCCAATCACAAAAAAATAAAATAAATATAAAAATAAGATAAGATATGTTACAAGACACAGAAAGTGTTGTGTGCAAGTGTGCAAATGTGCAAATGTGCAAATGAGCAAATGACACTGACAGTTATGAGGTAGAGAGTAATGAGTGTGTGATTAGTGATTTGAAGTAAGTCAGATGATGTTAAGAGGCTGAGTTTGAGTTCAGGAGCCTGATGGCCTGGGGGAAGAAACTCCTCCTAAGTCTCTCGGTTTTTGCCATCAGGCTGCGGAAGCGCTTACCAGATGGCAGCATAGTGAAGAGACAGTTTCCAGGGTGATTT
Source organism: Schizothorax lantsangensis (assembly GCA_027422415.1). Classification (NCBI taxonomy): domain Eukaryota; kingdom Metazoa; phylum Chordata; class Actinopteri; order Cypriniformes; family Cyprinidae; genus Schizothorax; species Schizothorax lantsangensis. The sequence goes on from JAPDDO010000377.1 coordinate 41,106, forward strand.
GAGTCCTTGATGATTTTGACAGCTCTGCCTCTGCAGCGTTTGAGGTAGATGTCCTGCATAGAGGGGAGAGCCGACCCAGAGATACGCTCAGCTAAGCGCACAACTCTCTGCAGGGCCTTGCAATCTTGGCTGGAGCTGTTTCCATACCACACTGAGATGCACTGAGTCAATACACTTTCTATGGTCCCTGCATAGAAAGTTTTCAGGATTGTTGGTGAGACCCTGAATTTCCTCAGCTGTCGCAGATGGTACAGTCTTTGCCTGGCTTTCTTAACATGTGTTTGGATGTGTGTAGTCCAAGTCAGGTCCTCGGAGATGTTTACACCGAGGTACTTGAAGCTGCTTACTCTCTCCACAGGGGTCCCGCTGATCACAAGAGGAGTGTAGGGCAGCAGGTGTCTCTTTCTGAAGTCCACAATCAGCTCTTTGGTTTTGCTCATGTTCAGAGAGAGACAGTTGTCCTGGCACCATGATGTAAGTCTCTCCACCTCATCCAAGTATGCGGTCTCATCATTGTTGGAAATGAGGCCCAGAACCACAGTATCATCAGCAAATTTGATAATAGATGTGGATCTGTGAGAGGACACACAGTCATGTGTGTAGAGAGAGTATAGCAGGGGACTCAGAACGCAGCCCTGCGGGGCTCCTACGTTCAGGGTGATGGAGTTTGAGGTGAACTGGCCTACCTTCACCACTTGAGGTCTGCCGGTGAGGAAATCTTGAATCCAGTCGCAGAGTGAAGTGTTTAGGCCAAGGCCTGTGAGTTTGGAAGTCAGCTTGATGGGAACTATGGTGTTAAAAGCTGAGCTATAGTCTATGAATAGCAGTCTTGCATAGTTCCCATTGCTGCTGTCAATGTGTGTGAGGGAGGAGTGGAGAATGTGAGAGATGGCATCATCAGTTGATCTATTGGAGCGATAGGCAAACTGAAGAGGGTCCAAAGTAACAGGGATGGAGGAGCTAATGTGGCTCTTAACAAGTCTCTCAAAAACCTTCATGACTATAGATGTGAGGGCCACTGGACGATAGTCATTCAGGCAAGAGGGTTTATTGTTCTTAGGCACAGGGATGATGATGGATTTTTTAAAGGAGGTGGGAACTACAGAGGTAGCAAGGGACTCGTTGAAGATAGAAGTGAACAACCCAGCAAGCTGATCAGCGCATGATCTCAGAACCCGGCCTGTGATCCCGTCAGGTCCAGCCGCTTTCCTGATGTTCACTCCCTTTAGTGCCCTCCGAACCTCGTCCTCCGTCACGGTGATCACATGATTCTCGCTTCTCTGCCTGCTGCTTCCTGACGCGCTGATCGGCAGAGCCGCGCTGCCGCCGTTGCAATCAAAGCGGCCGTAGAAGGTGTTTAATTCTTCGGCCAGCGACGGATCTGCACTCACCTCCGCGGAGGATTTGTTTCCAAAGGCACAGATGGTCCTTAGTCCCTGCCACATGCGTCGAGAGTCATTGAGCTGAAAATGAGACTCAATTCTCTCTTTGTAACGATGTTTGGCGGCACTTACTGCTCGTCTGAGAGCATAACACGCTGCTTTATGTTAATCATGGGGGTTTTGTGGCACGAATCAGAGGTGCGTTTCTTAAAACCAGTGTTAGCTAACTATGGTCGTTATTTCCATTGAACTCTAAGTAACAACAGAACTTGCGACCATAGTTGCTTTTGGGAAATGCACCCCAGGGGTCCGTTCTTCGTACCTTGCTTAATACATCTGAGATGATTTGAAAGATGCCAGATCTTCTAATCCTGATAACTGATCTCTGGCTAATTTGGTTCTTCAAACGAATTTGCGTATTAGAGTAAAATATCTGGATTAAGTTGTCTAAGATTACTGCGCATTCTCCTGTTCCCCAAAAAGGGCAGATGTATCGATACTCGAAACCACGATCAGCAATGCAGCGATTGGCTGGCAGCAAGACAGCAACGTAATGACATCATATCATTAAAAAAGACACCTGACGGAAAAGTTGACAAATTTCTGGACTTTTATAAGGAAACAGCCAAGCGAATAAAACTACATAAATGTTATAATAGATAAATGAAATGTGCACTGTTTTTAATTTATTTGTAATTTTTTTTACATGGTTCCCAATTATTTATATTCATGATTTCTAGCATTTGTGTAGGCTTTACATTTTTACTTCAGTGTTGTAATTAGCAATTAATTTAATTTTATCTTTGAAACAGAGATAACTGAGTTAGCGACGTACGAAGAACGGACCCCTGGTCAGATCAGTAAAAATAACTTTCCTGGGTACATATTTTTGTAATAAAAATAAGCTTCTATTTCATAAACCGATAACAGCTTAACATTATTTACCTCAGCCTACATTTTGCGTCTTTGCTATTATATTCCAATATCATTATGCCTCAATTAGCTAGATAAATTAAGAGTTGTTGTTTTATATGTACAGATGCTCTCTGTTGTTTAATATTTATTATAAAAAAGTATGACTTGTAATAAAAGTACAAGTTCGATTAATATTTATGTTGTTAAAATAACATTCTGTTCTGTAAATGCATTGTCTGCTGGTTTATTTAGCTACTTTTCAGCACATTAAGTATGCCACTTAATACTTCAACCCCAGGTTTCTTGTTTCACAGACAAGGCTTAAGCCTAGACCTAGACTAAAATGTAAATCTGATCTAGGCTATTTCAACTGAAAGAAACTTGCACTGACTGATCTTAAAATATATCAGTGCCTTTGTTTTGTCTTAAGATGAACACCAGGGGTCCGTTCTTCGTACCTCGCTTAATACATCTGAGATGATTTGAAAGATGCCAGATCTTCTAATCCTGATAACTGATCTTTGGCTAATTTGGTTCTTCAAACGAATTTGCGTATTAGATTAAAATATCTGGATTAAGTTGTCTAAGATTACTGCGTGTTCTCGTGTTCCCCAAAAAGGGCAGATGTATCGATACTCGAAACCACGATCAGCAATGCAGCGATTGGCTGGCGGCAAGACAGCAACGTAATGACATCATATCATTAAAAAAGACACCTGACGGAAAAGTTGACAAATTTCTGGACTTTTATAAGGAAACAGCCAAGCGGATAAAACTACATAAATGAAATGTTTTTAATTTATTTGTAATTTTTTTTACATGGTTCCCAATTATTTATATTCACGATTTCTAGCATTTGTGTAGGCTTTACATTTTTACTTCAGTGTTGTAATTAGCAATTCATTTAATTTTATCTTTGAAACAGATTTGTTACGTGACAGCATTAATTAAAGTTTCTTAAAGATCATGTTATCTGCATCTCCTGCGCTCCATCAAGCCCCTACCATAATATCTGTCATTACTCAAATGAATGCACGGCTCAGATTAACTGTATAGCATGTGTGTAAGACTCCAATACAATTATAACGTAATTATTTCATCACTAAGAAATCTTTCAATGAGTAAAACTGGCTGTGTCTATAGTGTTATAGACTACACAACATTGTTATCTTATTTTCAAATTCATTTTTAAATTATTTTTATTTTAAATGATTGTCCCTGGACCAGCAGGGTACTCTTATAATAAAGTAGCAGTGGCTGTGACAGATTTTAAGTATCAATTCTGCTTAAAAAGATGCAATCTAATCCTGTTTACATGAAATAAGCCTGCTCCCGAGCAGGTTTAAGTTTACGGACCTGTTGCTATGACAGCAAGTCCAGGATGAGCTTCAAAGAACCAAACAATCCAAGATCAAGAGAAATCATCAACAATCAAATCCAGCTAACTGAGTTAGCGACGTATGAAGAACGGACCCCAGTAATGCTTTTTTCTAAGGCATGTTCATAAAAATCACTTAAATGTCCTAATTGAACTATGGCTTAATCCTGGTTTAGTCTAAGCCTTGTCTGTGAAACCGGACCTAAGACTTTGAATGTTAAAGTGAAAATTAACACCTGACCACTGTTGTAAGTTTGCAACTGTTACAATTAAAAATCACAGAAGGGTAAAACATGCAGGCAGACATGTTGGGATAATGATAAGATAATGGGTGTGTTAGATTTATAGTGTGTGAATAATCATGCTTCGACAATAACCAGTCATATTGGCGGCACCGAGGGGCCCCCAAATAAAAATTCTGCTCCTGTGCATCTTCTTTGGCCTGACGGAGCTGTCTGAGTTTTGCAGTGAACCATGGTTTGTCGTTGTTGTAGGTTAAATGAGTCCTGGTAGGAATACACAAATCTTCACAGAAACTGATATAAGATGTTACAGTCTCTGTGAGCTCGTCCAGATCGGTGGCAGCAGCTTCAAAAACAGTCCAATCAGTGAGGTCAAAACAAGCTTTTAAATCTTGCTCGGCTTCATTAGTCCATCTTTTAACAGTTCTTAATACAGGTTTTGCAGATTTAAGTTTCTGCCTGTAGGTCGGTATGAGATGAACCAAACAGTGATCAGAGAGCCCTAAAGCTGCCCGTGGGACATAGTGATATGTGTCCTTTATCGCTGTGTAACAGTGATCCAATATATTACTGTCTCTGGTGGGACATGTGATGTGCTGTCTGTATTTTGGCAGTTCACGGGAGAGATTTGCTTTATTAAAGTCCCCTAGAATGATTAAAACAGTGTCCGGGTGTTGTTGTTCTGTCTCTGTGATCTGATCAGCGAGTTTCTGTAAAGCTGAGCTCGCGTGCGCTTGCGGTGGAATGTAGACACTCACGAGAATGAATGAACAAAACTCCCGTGGCGAATAGAACGGCTTGCAGTTAATGAAGAGCGTTTCTAGATCAGAACAGCACATCTTCTTTAACACAGTTACATCTGTACACCTCCTCTCATTGATGTAAAAGCATGTCCCGCCGCCGCGTGATTTCCCCGTTGATTCTGCGTCGCGATCTGATCTGATCAGATCAGCTGAAAGTTAGGAAGATGTAGCATGCTGTCCGGTATGGCGTCATTCAGCCAGGTTTCTGTGAAACACAGAGCAACAGAGTTTGAAAAATCCTTGTTTGTCCGGGAGAGTAGAAGAAGTTTGCCCGTTTTGTTGGGTAGAGAGCGGAGATTCGCTAGATGGATGCTAGGCAACGGCGTTCTTAATCCGCGCTGACGAAGCTTCACAAGCGCGCCAGCTCGCTTCCCCCGTCTGCGCGTCCTGAAGCGTTTGACCAGAGCTATGGCTCCGCCAACTACAATGTCCAGCAAAACGTCTGAATAATTAAAATCCAGTAAAAGATTTTGTGGTGTGTTCTGCCGAATGTTCAGCAGTTCATCCCTGGTAAAACTGATCATTTTTGAGAAACAAAAAACAGGAAAAACAAACAAAAACAGTACGAACACTGAAGAGCAAAGCACTGTAGCTGCCATCTACGGCGCCATCTTAGATGTTATCCATCTATAAGCAGAGGAATGCATCTTAGATGTTATCCATCTATAAGCAGAGGAATGCACATGCATGCGTCATGGTACTCTCTTGAATGCATGTCAAGACTGACACGGAAGAGAAGAAATTGTAAATTAAAGTTGTTATTTTTGTTTTCTTTTCACACAAAAAAGTATTCTCGTAGCTTTATATAATTAAGGCTGAATTACTGATGCCACGTGGACTATTTTATCGATGTCCTTACTACTTTTCTGGACCTTGAACGTGGTAGTTATGTTGCTGGCTATGAAGGGTCAGAAAGAGAGCTCTCGGATTTCATCAAAAATATCTGAATTTGTGTTCCGAAGATGAACGAAGGTCTTACGGGTTTGGAACGACATTAGAATAATTAATGACAGAACTTTCATTTTTGGGTGAACTATCCCTTTAACTCTGCCATTATGAACCCTTTTTTTTAGTCATTTTTTGCCATGTCTTGCTTGTTATCACAATGCTATTCTGAGAACTATCCTGGTTACTCATGTTCATGTTGTTGTTGTGTGTGTGTGTGTGTGTGTGTGTGTGTGTGTGTGTGTGTTTTAATCTCCTTCCTGGTCTCTTAGATTCAGAGCCGATCGGCCCTATACACTCACTACGTATAGGGCCGATTGACTCTGAATCTAAGAGACGTAGGTCGTAGGTCCCCTGTAAATTACACAAGGTTCCACCTCCCCCTCATGTCAAAGCAACACAGCACTTTCAATCTGCTGCAGAGACGAAAAAAGGAAATAAAGTGAGCAAGACAAGGGTAAGTGATGGATTTTATAAAGCTGATGCTAAAATGGTGGCTGCTGTATTGTGTTTTGTCAAATTAATGTGACATTTCATGGGAGCTTTGAAGACGCTGTGCCAGTGTAACAACAGTGTTGTGCACAGTGGTATCGTGGGCACTTCAAAAGACCTGAATAATTCGAGATACCTTATTATCTGAATTGTTTAGATTTTTAGAACATATATTAGCTTATTTATATATTTATATTAGTGACCAGTTAAACTTGACAGCACTGCATGAAAATTCGGTCTGATTTTTACATTGATATGGAAGAAAACAAAACGCAGATGGGCTGATTAAAAATGCAAGTTCATTCTCTAACAGAAGGTGGCACTTATGGAAGCGCAGAAATACAGTGGTTACCATGGTTACCCCTCTACACAAAGCAGTAAGTTTCCATGTCTACTTGCTTATCACAGAGAAGAAAGGAAGTCAAAACAGCATTTACATGTTTTCATTTACATGTTTGTTTGCACATATATATTTTTGCATTTTAATCTGGACTTAAACAAGCCAGTCTAGAAAATATATTATTATGGACAATAATAATTAAATAATAATAATTTAAATAATAATAATTTTCATAGCCCATTGGCAGGTGTTTTTGCTTTATTAAAGCACTAATCTTAAATGTTGATATATTTCTCTGAAAGTAATTGTCAAACATTTTAAATTTTTGTATTCTCCCATTTCATATAACATGAAATATAGGCTTATCTTCATATTTATAACATGAAAGAAAAATAAGACAATTTTCTAAAACTTTACAATAAGGTGTCAGTGTAGGATTTGTGCACTGGAGGATGGGAGGTGATGGTTAGGTGAAATGGTAGGTAGTGGAGGCACCTATTGAAAGTCTGCTTAGGGCCCCCAAAATGCCAAAATGCTAGGATTGGCTCTGCTTAGATTATTATATCTGCCTGTGTTTTCTGGCTTGTTGCTATTGTTTGGATTGTCTGCCCTGTGTTGTGACCTTTTGCCTGTTTTGGATTTACTCTTCTGGATTACCCTAATAAAGGACTGCATTTGGATCCTCGGCCTGTGTGTCTGAGCAGTATGTGACAGATGGTTTTTGACCATACAAAAACACATTATTGTTGTCCAAAACCATCTCACTGTAACTGCTACATTTTTTTCATCTTATATTATCTTAAGTTATTAAAAAGAATTGAACTGTTCTGCTTGAGATTTTTTTTATAGATTTTTTTTTTTCAAAAATGTGCATCATTTAGTTACATCAAGGGGCAAATCAAATAAAAATAGCACATTAAATGTTACACACTTTTTGTGTGTGCACTGTAGATCTGGTATAAAGAATGGTTTAACTCTGGCTGAAATGACTGCCCAACTGAGTTCTGCTCAGCAAGAAAAAAAAGAGAAAATCTGTTCTCTACAAATAGTAACAGTTTTATTTAGACTCGTGTTGTCCTGAAAATCCATTTTATGTTTTTTTTCTGTAACTGTAATTTTTCTGTAACTGTCAAAAAATCCTTTCAGAGCCGCCTCATTACTGATTTTTAACTACTACATAGACCGTCAACGCACACTCAACAGTTATGTGATCTTTCTTAAAATGTCTATACATTTTAACTCCCAAATTATAACTGGTTTCCTGTCAATCATCTCTTTTTTCTCTTTTCAGTTTTTAAACAGAAGATATAAGTGTGACCAGTTTGGTTCACTTGAGGATATTTTCTTTAATCATCTGGATCTTAATCAGGAACTTTAAAGTAAACAAACTGCCAAAATAAGACCATTTTAATGTAAACCCATTTAAATGTGATGAAAAGAGTTTAATTTATTAAATTTCACAAAAATGCAGGCTATTTAGGTTGTTTAAGAATAATTGAAATATATTTTGAACATAGTACAAACCCTGCATGCGTGCCCCTCTTTTCCATCAGATTACCAAAAGTATTAAGATTGCTTCCAGTAAAACACATTTGCAAAATGGTTTCAGCATACATGAAATAAAAAGAATTACATAAAAATAAATATTTATTGTGATGCCTGAAATGAGTGTGAGAGCAGTATTCATTCAAATATCAAGGTGTTTGAATTATTGATGCAACGGACATAAGTGGATACAAGAATCTTAAAAGCATTCTTAAAACAAGGGTAGAAAAAACCATAAATCAGTGGGTTACAAGTGGAGTTAAGGTATGCAAACCAAACCAAAGCATCAAAAACATCAGCTGGGGTCAAAAAATTTAAAAAAGGTCCGAGAACAGTAACAGTAAAATATGGCAGCCAGCAGAACAAATAAACACCCATGACAATAGCCAGAGTTTTAACTGCTTTTCTCTCTCTGTGAGCAGAGCTTTTGACTCCAGTCACTCTTTCAGACATAACCTTTGCATGTTTTCGTGCAACATGGAAGATTTTTATATACAGAGAGCTCATGATTGTACCAGGAAGGAAAAATGTGAGAATTGGACATATAAGACCCCACTCTTTGTTAAAAAACAAAACACAACTTCCCACACAATGAGTCTGCAATATCAGCATCTCAAGTCCAACTGCATTTATCCCTGAAAACACAACAGAAAAGCTGTACACAAATGAAAACAGCCATATGAAGGTAATAAATGCAGTCACAGTTTGTGACCCTCATTCTGTATCTTAGAGGGTCACAAATGGCCCAGTACCTGTCAACAGATATTAAACTGAGATGCAGTAAGGAGGAGATACAGAAGCTCATGTCTAAACTAGAATGAACTTTACACACAACATCTCCCAAATACCAGCAGCCTTCAACAGATCGCACCATGCTGTACGGCATGACCAAAGAGCCCAGCAGACAGTCACTGGCAGCCAGAGAGCGAACGATCAGATGAGTTGGAGACTGAAGCTGCTTGAAGTGAGAGATGGAGATGATGATCAGCAGATTCCCAAAAACTGTTGTGAGGATCATTAGCACCAAGAAAGCATACATTGTCACTTTAACCACAACATAACGCTGTACTTTCAGACAGGAGTCCGGCCGGAGTGGATAGCAGACAAAAACAATCTGAGTGTCAGTTTCATTAAAAGTCATCACGTCTGCTCCAGATGCTGAGATAAATTCCTTTGTAACTGTAAAAAGGCAAGCAACTATAAACCAAAGTATAAACTGAATAATTTTGTAGATTATAGTTTGGTAAAAACCAATATCCAAAGAAAGGTGAACATATATATAGTACATGCCCAACTAGTTTAACTCCCTAAATGGACTCAAAACAGCTCAGATTTGTTCATATATATACTCTCAGATTTGAGGTAACCCTCCCCACACCTGTCACTGTTACCCATAGTTACAAACACAACATGAACTCAGGAGATTAAAATGAGAAAATTCATACTTCAACTGTGTGTCCTGACCTGAAGATCAATGGATGGGTTGGAGACATCATTAAACCATTTATGAGGGTGTTCTAGCCTTAATGTACAAATATTTTGACATTTATTTTTGTCCCGTCCATTGGTATAACTATCACTATTTCATTCGTTGCCATTTTGAGGGTAAATCCCACACTGACATGCAGACGTCACACCCAAAACTTTGCAGCATGTATGTGGCCGTTGGTCCACTTACCAGCATAAAAAGCAACTTTTATTCAAATACTGAATGAATTATATTAGTGTTGTCAAAAGTACAGACCGTGGTACCAGTCGGTACTGAAATTTTAAAAACACCCATTTCCCGCTAACATTTGAGTGCTGTTGAGCGGATTCTTAAACACTGCTGATTGGCCATTGTGTTCACACTCTCAACAGATATGACTGCGATTGGATACAATGATCATCGCTTCACGCTCTTCACTGAGCGCTAACACAGAAGCACACGGGGGTGTTTGAAAGCTGTGTCTATCAGTGGATCCCTACCTGCACATATATGGATAGACGTGGATATATGTGATAGACCCCTGATAGGCGTGGCTTTCAAATGCTCCCGTGTGCTTCTGTGTAAGCGCTCGGGCATGAAGCGATAATCATTGTATCCAATCACAGTCATATCTGTTGAAGCGATGATCATTGTCGCCAATCACAGTCATACCTCTTGAGCACGTGAACACAATGGCCCATCAGCGGTGTTTAAGAATCCGCTCAACAGCGCTAAAATGTTAGCAGGAAATGGATGTTTTTCAAATTTCAGTACCGACTGGTACTGGAGTGGGTACTTTTGACAACACTAGATTATATGTAGCCTAGAAAGCAAAGAGTGCTTCCTTTATAATCACAAAAAAAACTGTAAATCTAAGGACATCAGAATCTCATGACATTGTTTTAATCAACAAAGCTCTCTAAACTGCACAATGATTGTGTTTACACTTTGTTATAATGAGAGAATTCACGAGTGTGCAGAACCCATCAAAAACACCAGCGTTTTGAATGGTATCAAGTGGATTCTGACTAACTTAAACACTTCTGATTGGTCATTGTGTTGAAGAGATCAAAAGAGTGATTTGCTTCATTGCTCAACATTGCAAAAACACATAACTAGAAACCTTTGATGCAAACTGGTTTCGCATATATGCTATTATTACAGCTTCAACTGGGGGTGCTCTTGCTTTTGTTTGAGGGTGCTTAGCTGAGAAATTGAGACTCATCAGACTATGTCACACCACATGGTACCCCAGTGACTTTCAATGTATTAAAAAAAAAACTTTTGTTTTTTTTAAACAAAGACATTTCTCAAAAATAATTGTGTGGTCTAAATATGAAAGTCATACAGGTTTGGAATGACACGAGGAAGAGTAAATAATTAAATAATTTTCATTTATGGGTGAAATATGACAAAGCATCATTAGCACTATGCTCAGAAAATAGGGTCGTTCACCCAAAAATGGAAATTCTGTCATCACTTACTCACCCTCAAGTCATTCCAAACCTGTATGAGTTTCTTTCTTCTGTCAAACACAAAAGAAGATATTTTGAAGAATGTGCATAACCAACCAGCTGACAGTAGCCATTGACTTCCATAGTATTTTTTATTTTTATTTTTCATACTATGGAAGCAAAATATCTTCAAAATATCTTCTTTTGTGATCAACAGAAGAAAGAAATGCATACAGGTTTGGACAACATTATGGTTAGAAAATGAATTTCCATTTTTTGGGTGAACTATCCCTTTAACCAGGTAAAGCATAGTGCCACTTGGTGATCCAAAGTGATAACAGTTTTTCCACACAGATTTTTCTGGCTTTGATCACCAAAGTCAGTCATGATTTTTGTCTGAAATATTGAATTTGGAAAAATACAGATTTTCCTTTTGCCACTCTTACAAATGTTGTTAAATTTTCAACAAAATCAAAAGTAAATCAAATGCACACTATAACACAGATATTCTTCTAAATGAAATATTTTAATAAAACCAAGCATAAGTGATTAATATTGTTGCATCTCTACATCACATATCATTGCAAGGAGTGCAATTATTTTCTTATGAAATTAATTCCTTGTGGAGCCAAAAACTCAGGAACTCTCGCAGCACACATGACATGCAATAAAACAATAAACTTTCTAATCTGACAGAAAGATCTGGGAGAAAGACCATTTGCTCATCTGTCCCTTCACCCATCCTTAGGCTCCCTCCTTCCCCCCTGGGCATGACATAGAAGTGTCAAGAACTCAAGTTACCAGACTTACAAACTGAATTTATTATATCTTAAGAATTCATGATCTTAACCCTTTCATGTTTGGTATCATTTTAAAGGTCTCTGTGCGATTGGTAAAATGGTCTCAATTTCACAGTAGTCACTTATATTATGAGAAATATTGAAAACTTAAGTGAATTCTGTACTTCTGTTGTGGGCGGTCTCCTTTCAAAATCTGATAAACATTGCTCTACAGGTGTGACCATTTGGGGCACGGGAACAGCTCCTACAGAGGCTTCTCATTCTCCATACAAAGATGTAATCTGTGGGGGGCCGAGAATACATGTTTATGGTCCTTTTGTTCTGGTAGTGTTTAAGGCAAAGTTGCAAATCAGTCATGGCGATTCTGTAGCCAGATCAGCCCGTAGTGTGGAGTGTATTTCATATGCTTCATGCTATGTATCTTTCTGAAGCCAGGTATACATTTTTACTCTTAGATTCATCTTTAAACAACTGATGTCATGTATTTTCTTATTTTTGAAATGGCTTCTTATTGTTTAATTATATAATTGGCATGACACGTTTTTACCTGACTAATAATAATAAATTGTTATATTTGATTTATTCTGATCTCTTCTGAAATCATTTTTTCAAGTAGATTAATGTGTAGTGGTATTTCCGCAAATCTGAGTTCAGGACAGATCACACCAAAGCACCAATGGATGAACCATGGGGAGCACCATTAGGGAGACTTTGGATTTCTGACTGTCGCTGGCTTAACACGGTGTAGCTCCCGTGGTTATAAGAAAAAATACACTTTTTGTTATGAGTATGCAGGCGCAGCTCACTTAAAGGTATTATAACTGCTCTGCACCCTCTGAGTAAGTTCAGAACTGACGAGTTTGTGTCCGTGCGTTCACTGTTGGCCAAGTGAATTGCTAAGCGATACCTGGTCCCTAATGAACGAAGAATTGAAAGTATGGGATTTCTGGAATAATCAAATATCTAAATTAATGTACAAACGATATCTGGGATCAGTTTTTAATTAAGAATATTAATCGGAGTCAGATCAACCACGGAGCTAGACTAAAATTAGAACTAAATCCAGATAAAATAAAAGACCGAACATGCATTAAACCTTCGACCAGGCCGCTGATTCCGTTGTTTGGGCCAGCGGGTGCAGTCTTACATCATCTTATGTCTTTATCTACTTCATTTCTTAATTAGCTTATTCTGATGTATAACCTTGTACTACATTTACATTGGGAGTGACTGTTGCATTTATAATTTCCAGTTATAAGGAATAGTAAAGAATAACATCACAACTTTCAGTAAATTTGGGAGGTTCTTATGAGATATAGAACAGTTTATTTCAATAGTTGTAAAATCTTATTCATATTTTCTGATATTGTCCTCAATATCATAGCAGATAAAAGCATGTACGGTAATAAGAGAAAGAAAATGTTTATTGAGATGCATAACATGATAACCTGATATAAAAAAGACTGATATATTCATTCAAATGTCAAGGTGCTTGAGTCACTCAAGCCATAAATACAGGATGATATGAGAATTTTGAAGGCCTTCTGAAAGCGAGAGTAGAAAAAATCCATAGATCAATGGGTTACAAGTGGAGTTTAAGTATCCAAACCAAACCAAAGCATCAAAAACATCGCCAGGAGTCACAAAATTAAGGAAAGAGTCAATGATAGTTGCAATAAAAATAGGCAGCCAGCAGAACAAAAAAACACCCATAACAATAGCCAGCGTTTTAGCTGCTTTTCTCTCTCTGTGAGCAGAGCTTTGACTCTTCAACCCTCCAGTCACTCTTTCTGACATAACCTTTGCATGTTTTCGTGCAACATAGAAGATTTTCATATACAGAGAGCTCATGGTCATCCCAGGAAAGAAAAATGTGAGAAGTGGACATATAATACCCCATTGTTTGTTAAAAAACAAAACACAGCTTCCCACACAATAAACCTGCATAATGAACGACTCCAAACCAATTTTGTTTACACCTGAAAACACAACAAAAAAACTGTAGAGAAATGAAAACACCCAAATGAAGGTAGTAAATACAGTCACAGTGTTGTTTGTGACCCTCATTTTGTACCTCAGAGGGTCACAAATGGCCCAGTACCTGTCAACAGATATTAAACTGAGATGCAGTATTGAGGAGATACAAAAGGTCATGTCTAAACTAGAATGAACTTTACACACAAAATCTCCCAAATACCAGCAGCCTTCAACAGATCGCACCATGCTGTACGGCATGACCAAAGAGCCCAGCAGACAGTCACTGGCAGCCAGAGAGCGAACGATCAGATGAGTTGGAGACTGAAGCTGTTTGAAGTGAGAGATGGAGATGATGATCAGCAGGTTCCCAAAAACTGTTGTGAGGATCATCAGCACCGAGAAAATATACATCGCCACTTTAACTACAGTAAGACGCTGCAGTTTCGGACATGAGTTTGGCAGAAGTGGATAGCAGAGAAACATATTTTCTTTTTTTGTTATCAACAATTTTTTATTTTCATTTTTTTACAAACAACACAACATAATATCCAAAATAAAACAAAACAAAACAGCAGACACATACTCAACATCTAAAAGTTCAATCAAAAGGGAGGGAGAGAGGGAAGGACAACAAGAACACAAAAGTCACTCCTTTAAATAATCACGTACATTCAGTAAAAAACACTGCCAAGCCTCAATGGTTGAAGGCCTGGCCCCACCAACTCGCGCCGTTGTACACTCACATGAGACAATTTGCAGGAGGCTACGGATCCAATATGCCTCTCTACACATGTGTGGTGTAAACCAGTTCTGAATTATTGTCTTCTTCACAGCTGTAAAACCAGCAAACAACATTCTCTTTTGCATTGAACTAATACAGAGATCAGAATCATCATTAAGAAGACATAAACTTGGGTTAACAGACCAATCAATTCTCAGTAATGATGACAAAACCAGGTTTACATGTGTCCATAGACTGATGACGACAGGACATTCCCAAAACATATGCAGAAAAGTGCCTGATGATGTAGTGTTACATATATGGCAGTTCAAATTTGACTGCAGTTTCATTTTAAATCTTTTGTAAGGAGTTATGTATGCTCTATGAATGACTTTGAAGTGAATAAGACGATGAGCCAGATTTTTAGATGTTAAGCTGAGATTAGACCACACTCTCTCCCAGTCGACAGATAAATTAAGATCAGATAATTCCCTATTCCAAATAGTTTTAATAGAAAGAGGTTTTGTAATACAATCAATAATTTTATTATATATTAAGGAAACAGATGGCCGACCAGCAGATGGTGCAATCCAGTCCCGCATAGGATGAGAGGAAATGGAAGAAGACCAAGGAACGCCATACGCTTTGAGAGCAGAACGTAATTGAAGAAAAACAAAATATGCAGATGCTGGTAGACAAAATTTGGCTCTCAATGCCTGAAATGAACAGAGGCCCTGGTTATCATACATATCACCGCACGTGTTCACACCTGAAGAGGACCAAGAGGGTTGGACAAATGGACGATTTCCACATACAAAGTTCAAATTGTGCCATAAAGGTGTACTGTTACAGAATTTGAAGGGTCCACCTATCCGACGTTCAACCGTTTTCCAGATTTTAATAGAGTTAGCCACAACCGGACCAAATTTATAATTATCCCCTTTTTTTCCTGTGCCAGTAAATAAAATATCTTGAAGTCTATTTGGTTTAACCTTGTCAGCTTCAATCACCCTCCATGAAACTGTAGATTGAGGATCAACCCAATTATGAAGGGCCTTATGATGGAACGACCAATAATATAATTCAAATTTGGTACAGCCAGTCCTCCTGCGCTATTAGGATGTTGTAATGTGGTAAGTTTAATTCTGGGACATTTATCATTCCAGATAAACTTAGAAATTATGGAGTTGACCTCCTTAAAGTAACCTGGAGGGGGAGAAAGTGGTAGCATAGAGAAAAAAAAAATTAAATCGAGGTAACAAATTCATCTTAACAGTGGAGATTCTTCCTTGGAGAGAGACTTTAAGATTCTTCCATCTTTGAATGTCATTTTTGACCTTAACGAAAATGTTATTAAAATTGTCTCTGGCAATCTTATGAATGTTTTTATATATGGTAATGCCCAAATAGATGAAAGATTCCTTAATAGGGATAAATGAGGGAATAGAAAAATTAACCTTAACATTGTTAATTGGCATTAAAGCAGATTTGCTCCAATTTATTTTATATCCTGATAGGCTACTAAAATTATCAAATTCCTTAATTACACTAGAGACTGAAACATCAAAGTGGTCTAAATATAGAATAATATCATCAGCGTATAATGAAATACAATGATTATGGTCATGAATCTTAATCGATACTTCAGATTTCCTGATGGCTTGTGCTAAGGGTTCGAGAGATAGACAAAACAATAAGGGGGAAAGTGGACACCCTGTCTCGTTCCCCGCTGTAAAGGGAATGAGGGGGAAATAATATTACCAGTTATGACTGATGCTGCAGGTGAGTAGTATAATGTCTTAATCATAGAAACGAAGTGTTCACCGAAGCCGAAACATTGCAGAACTGCCCACATATAATTCCACTCTAGCCTGTCAAAGGCTTTTTCTGCATCAAGTGAAAAGAACGCACAAGGTGTTGGGTGGGAGTCCGCAAAGTCAAGAATATGAAGGAGTCGACGCATATTGTCAGATGCATTGCGCCCCTTGATGAAACCAGTTTGGTCCTCCTTGATCAGACTGTGAATTACCTTCTCCAAACGAGAAGCAAAAACTTTAGCATAGATTTTTAGATCACATGGGATAAGCGAAATCGGTCTGTAGCTGGAACAATCTAATGGATCTTTCCCTTTTTTAAGAAGTAATGAAATCAGTGATGTTTTTTGATCTCTATGAAATGCCCCATGTTCAATTGCAAAATTAAATGAGTTAAGCATAAGTATCCCTACCAAATCCCAAATTTCTAAATATAATTCAGGGGGGAGACCATCTAGACCCGGCGATTTGCCCTTTTGAAGGCTTTTTAGAGAGACGTGAAGTTCCTCCAAACTTAATGGGGCCTCCAAAGATTCTTTATCCATCTGTGAGATCCGAGACAGTTCCAATTTATCTAAATACTGCTTACAAATTGGTTCATCAAAATCTGTTTCGGCTTTATACAGATTTGTGTAAAAACCTTTAAATATGTCATTAATTGCCACAGGGTTCGTAGTGACCTGATCATCCGATGATTTTATTGCGCTAATATATGCCTTAGACTCGCATTCTTTCAACCTAAGGGCCAATAAATGACTAGGTCTCTCTGATTCAAAATAATATTTTTGTCTAGTCCTATGTAAAATAAATTCTGCCTTTGAGTGTGAAAGTAAATCATATTCTTCTTTTAAAGAGGACAGCTGTGTAGCCTGTTGCTCAGTAAAATGTTGTTTTTGTAGGTTTTGTAATGATTGGATTTTATTTTCTAATTGTGTAAACTGGTGAGTTCTCGCTTTGGCAAGAGTAGAAGAGAAAGATATACAGAAACCTCGTATAGCACACTTAGTTGTTTCCCACAGTATTTGAGGATCCACATCAGAGGGCATATTAATTTCAAGAAAGTCCTTAATATATTCTTTTAGAGAGGTAATAAAAGTCTGATTACTTAACAATGATATGTTAAAGCGCCATCTAGGGGACTTGGCTTTGACATCGGAAAGAGGAACACTGCACAACATAGCAGAATGATCAGATAATAAAATTGGTAATATAGATATAGAGGAATTAGATGAAATTAAAGATGGGCTGAGAAATATGTAGTCTAACCTAGAGAAAGTCTTGTGTCTATTAGAAAAAAAAGTGAAGTCCTTAGCTTTAGTGTTCTGAATTCTCCATAAATCGATTAAGTTGAGCTCAGTGATAAATTTATTCAATAATTTAGAGGATGGATTGGCTGTTGTATCAGATTGAGACTTATCTAAAGCAGGATTTATGACAGCATTAAAATCACCACCCACCACTAGAGGGGAATCAATCTCCTCAAGTAGAGTTTTGGAAATCTGTGTAAGGAACAGTGCGTCTGTCTCATTCGGACCATAAATAGAGACCAATGCTAACCTATTATTATATATTTTGCATCGGATAAAAACAAATCTACCCTTCTCATCACTACCAAGGTGTTCAATTGTTAAATTTAACTTCCTGTTAACAAGGATAAGCACCCCCTTAGTTTTATTTTGAGCGCAGGAAAAAGCTATTAATTTGTAATACTTATTCTGGAAACGTGCCACGTCAGATTGTTTTAAATGTGTCTCTTGTATTAAGGCACAGGAGATAGATTTACGGTGTAAATATTCTAATACACGGGTTCTTTTAACAGCAGAATTTAAACCATTCACATTCAGTGATAAAATAATTAAAGTATGCATTGAATATTCATAATCCCAAGATTGTACACAATAAATGCAAAAAACAAAAAAAACAAAAAACAGAAGCACTTCCATTCCGTAAATAACCCGTAAACACTGATGTGCATTTTAGATACCAAACCTCCTATATGAAAAATCCCTTTAGAAATAATGTAAAATAGATAAAAGTATAAATGTCTGCTGTAAAAAACAAAAACAACATAAAAATGTGAACAACCGACAACCATAAACAAAGAACAACTCAGACCGCACATTACCGAGAACATAGGTCTGACTGAGCAACAAAAAAAACAGTGATAGGTTGTGACCGATCCACCCTAACGCAAGACATGTCTCCCGAAAGGCTCACACAGCCAAAAAAAAAATATTTTTTAGTAATTAAACCTACTCTCCATTAGTCCCCTCCAAAACAGAAAAATGGAGTGTCAGTCTTACCAGCAAAGAGATCGTTGTACCGGATAAATAAGGACAATATCCCAGTATAAGAGAAGAAAACGCAAACAATAGGTTTAGCAAGCATCCATGGCCATCCTGCTATCATCCCCTTCTGGGCAGCTAGGGCCAAGTCCATCCCGGCCGTCACGCCCCTCCCGTGGAAATGGAGAAACAGCGGCCGCTGCTCCCCCGTCGTCCCTCCGAAGAGCGGCGGCATAGGACTTCTGCTGAGACATGGAACTGATAAAATCCTCCGCTTTCTGAGGGGAATCGAAGCTTCTCTGTTCTCCTTTGTGCCGTTGCTTAATCACCGCTGGATAGATGAGGAAGGGCTGGAGACCAAGTGCAGTCATCTTCTTCAAAACCGGACCAAATGCCTTTCTCCTGATCGCTGTAGCCGGACTAAAGTCAGGAAAAAACAGCAGTGTGACATTGTTCTGTGCGCACTTCACCGGATACGCCTGCCGAGCACCTTTCAGGATATCTGATCTGTCATGCCATCTCAGTACACGGAAGATGAGAGTGCGCGGCCGATCGGAGCCCCTCCCTCCGTCATACACGCGATGCGCCCGATCAATCTCAATGTCACGGCCCCTCAAGGAAGGAATCCACTTGGAAAGATTAGCTCGGAGGAAACTAGCTGCATCTGGACCTTCCATCCCTTCTGGGAGTCCCACCAGTCTAACATTGTGAGAAACATATTTTCAAAGTAAATATCAGTCTCATTTAAAGTCATCACATTTACCCTGGATGCTAAAAAGATTTTCTTTGTAATCATAAAAAGGCTGGGAACTATAAAAATAAGTATTAAATTAATAATTTCATGAATTACAGTTTGATAAAGACCAATATCCAAAGAAAGATATACACATAGTGTATATAGTACATGCCCTTCCAATTTAACCCCATACATGGACAGTTTTGTCCATATATACCCTAATATTCAGAGGAACCCACCCACACCTGGGTATATAACCCATGATATAATCCATGGTTACAAAAACAACAAACAAAATGGAAAAAATTGGACAGTAGTCATTAAATGTGATATGTACTGATGAAAAAAAAAAAAAACGTGATCTTCATCTGTGAAGTGAAATCTGTAATAATAATAATTATTATTATTATTATTAGACAATTATGCAACCATTTAAAAAATGACTAGCAGCTAGGGAAGCACATACAATAAAATGCTGCCCGATACCAAATAAGAAAATAATTATTTATACATTATGGCCGAAAACCAATAAGTGCTCAGTATTATTAATAATACTATTGTCACGGTGCACACAGCAGGGAGGATACAGGAACACGCAGACAAGGACGTAAACTCAAATAATAGTCTTTAATGCAGACAAGGCAGACAGGAAACACCGGGAGTAACGAGTAGACCAGACCAAATCAAACTGAACAGACAGGACTATAAATACACAGGAAAATCATAGATAATTAGACAAACACAGCTGGACAAGAATTAACCAATAATCACATCTAACAAGAACAGGAAACAAACCAAATATGGACACATGAGGCGGGAACACAAGACACACACGACAGAGGACTGACATAACTCCCCCCTCCCGAAAGGCTTAACAGAGCCTTAACAGTTCCACCGGGGAGGGGGGGGGGCGCTCTGGAGGCCCCTCAGGACAGACACGGACAGGAACACAGGACGGGGACCTCCAGAGCGGAACAGACAAAGGAGGCCATGGTGGAGCTGGGAGCTCTGGCGGCCATGGCGGAGCTGGGAGCTCTGGCGGCCATGGCGGAGCTGGGAGCTCTGGAGGCCATGGCGGAGCTGGGAGCTCTGGAGGCCATGGCAGGTGCAGGGAGACTTCCCTGGGGAAGTTAGGGGGTATCAGGAGCCCTCCGGGGCTAAACACAGACACAGGACAGGACAGCCCTCCGGGGCTAGACACACAGGACAAGACAGTCCCCCAGGAACAGGAAGCCCTCCTGGGCTAGCTCGGAAGCTGAGGCTTCTTCTGGGCATGACAAGGAGTCAGGGGCCCTCACAGGGTCCCTCAGCAACCGCCTCCACTTCCGCGACAAGGGGGCAGGCGGCTGGAAATGACCTCCGCAGCCACTACAAGAGCCGCCTGCCCCAGACGAGTCTCCATGGACAAGACCGACAAGATACATTAAAACTGTTCCCGAGGGCAAGACAAGACTTAAAAACCATGACTCTGGGGACATGGCACGGCACTCCTGGGAGTGATGTGCACTGGATCCACGGGGCTAGGGTTAGCGGCGACCGGCGGGCATGAGTCAGCGGCGATCCGGCGGGCTTGAGTCAGCGGCGATCCGGCGGGCTTGAGTCAGCGGCGATCTGGCAGGCATTGAGTCAGAGGCGGGCCGGCGGGCATTGAGTCAGCGGCGATCTGGCAGGCATTGAGTCAGAGGCGGGCCGGCGGGCATTGAGTCAGCGGCGGGCCGGCGGACTTGGGGGAGCGGCACCCCGGGAACCAGAGAACCAGCCGGCGGGCTTGGGATAGCCACAGCCGGCGGCGGATATCTCCCGCGATCGGCGGGCATGAGGGCTCGCGGCCAGCGGACTCGCTTGCCGCGAGAGACTAAACACAGGAACAAAAAACTAGAAAAAACGAACAAAACAAAACGAGGTGAAGGGGCACCGCTTACGGTTAGGTCTGGTCTTCTGTCACGGTTAGGTCTGGTCTTCTGTCACGGTGCACACAGCAGGGAGGATACAGGAACACGCAGACGAGGACGTAAACTCAAATAATAGTCTTTAATGCAGACAAGGCAGACAGGAAACACTGGGAGTAACGAGTAGACCAGACCAAATCAAACTGAACAGACAGGACTATAAATACACAGGAAAATCATAGATAATTAAACAAACACAGCTGGACAAGAATTAACCAATAATCACATCTAACAAGGACAGGAAACAAACCAAATATGGACACATGAAGCGGGAACACAAGACACACACGACAGAGGACTGACAACTATTTTGTCTATTTAAAAATCTCTCTCTCTCTCTCTCTCTCTCTATATATATATATATATATACAGTGGGTACGGAAAGTATTCAGACCCCCTTAAATTTTTCACTCTTTGTTATATTGCAGCCATTTGCTAAAATCATTTAAGTTCATTTTTTTTCCTCATTAATGTGCACACAGCACCCCATATTGACAGAAAAACACAGAATTGTTGACATTTTTGCAGATTTATTAAAAAAGAAAAACTGAAATATCACATGGTCCCAAGTATTCAGACCCTTTGCTGTGACACTCATATATTTAACTCAGGTGCTGTCCATTTCTTCTGATCATCCTTGAGATGGTTCTACACCTTCATTTGAGTCCAGCTGTGTTTGATTATACTGATTGGACTTGATTAGGAAAGCCACACACCTGTCTATATAAGACCTTACAGCTCACAGTGCATGTCAGAGCAAATGAGAATCATGAGGTCAAAGGAACTGTCTGAAGAGCTCAGAGACAGAATTGTGGCAAGGCACAGATCTGGCCAAGGTTACAAAAAAAATTCTGCTGCACTTAAGGTTCCTAAGAGCACAGTGGCCTCCATAATCCTTAAATGGAAGACGTTTGGGACGACCAGAACCCTTCCTAGAGCTGGCCGTCCGGCCAAACTGAGCTATCGGGGGAGAAGAGCTTTGGTGAGAGAGGTAAAGAAGAACCCAAAGATCACTGTGGCTGAGCTCCAGAGATGCATTCGGGAGATGGGAGAAAGTTGTAGGAAGTCAACCATCACTGCAGCCCTCCACCAGTCGGGGCTTTATGGCAGAGTGGCCCGACGGAAGCCTCTCCTCAGTGCAAGACACATGAAAGCCCGCATGGAGTTTGCTAAAAAACACCTGAAGGACTCCAAGATGGTGACAAATAAGATTCTCTGGTCTGATGAGACCAAGATAGAACTTTTTGGCCTTAATTCTAAGCGGTATGTGTGGAGAAAACAAAACCAGGCACTGCTCATCACCTGTCCAATACAGTCCCAACAGTGAAGCATGGTGGTGGCAGCATCATGCTGTGGGGGTGTTTTTCAGCTGCAGGGACAGGACGACTGGTTGCAATCGAGGGAAAGATGAATGCGGCCAAGTACAGGGATATCCTAGACGAAAACCTTCTCCAGAGTGCTCAGGACCTCAGACTGGGCCGAAGGTTTACCTTCCAACAAGACAATGACCCTAAGCACACAGCTAAAATAACGAAGGAGTGGCTTCACAACAACTCCGTGACTGTTCTTGAATGGCCCAGCCAGAGCCCTGACTTAAACCCAATTGAGCATCTCTGGAGAGACCTAAAAATGGCTGTCCACCAACGTTTACCATCCAACCTGACAGAACTGGAGAGGATCTGCAAGGAGGAATGGCAGAGGATCCCCAAATCCAGGTGTGAAAAACTTGTTGCATCTTTCCCAAAAAGACTCATGGCTGTATTAAATCAAAAGGGTGCTTCTACTAAATACTGAGCAAAGGGTCTGAATACTTAGGACCATGTGATATTTCAGTTTTTCTTTTTTAATAAATCTGCAAAAATGTCAACAATTCTGTGTTTTTCTGTCAATATGGGGTGCTGTGTGTACATTAATGAGGAAAAAAAATGAACTTAAATGATTTTAGCAAATGGCTGCAATATAACAAAGAGTGAAAAATTTAAGGGGGTCTGAATACTTTCCGTACCCACTGTATATATATATATATATATACCTGTATGTTGTTTTTAATAATATAATTTTTTATAAATAAAACCTGTTGTGTTCGATGCTGCGAGTGAATTTAGGCATCACAACATTATAACAAACAGCAGAAAAATGTGCATTCAGTTTGAGAATTCTAAAGTTTAATTTAACTGTTATTAAATTATTCGTGATTTTAGTGTTAGATAACAGAAAAAGTGATCTAAAAGTAAAAATATAGGAATGTACTTCACACACGCCGGTTGAAATATTCAATCTAGAAGACTAAGAACCTTCAAACTTTCGATCTGTCTTTAAATTGCTTAATTCAAGCTATCAATATCTACAACTACAGTAAATACAATTTCTGCACTGACCTGAGCATTTCTTAACTTTTAGAAGAAGTTCTGTTTAATACTTATTATATGTATAAAACCAGTTCCATATAATTTTGCACAGTAAATGTCTATCTGGGCCTCCACTGCAGACTCTCAAATCCATAGCTGTCAGTCACACACACCTCATTAATGTCTTGGACCCATGAGGCTTGTTATCATACTCCATTTTACCAGAGTAACTCTCAAAGGAGTCTGACCAATCAAAGGTGTTAATATCAGCGCTCACCTTCTTAGCACTTACAGTATGGCGTGCATGAAGCTTATTAGCTGTATCCTATCCATTATTATCACAACCAACCTGTTTACCCATAATGCCCCACAGAGCTTAACTTTTATCATTAGGGAGACAGGCAGGACAAACAAACTTTAACTTCCTTGTTCTTCAGTCTAATTACAACAAGACAGCAATAATAGGGTTCTAAATACATCAATAAACCTTAAGTAAAACAATAATGATAACTGAAAGAAAGGTTTTTATCAATTTTATGGCTTTAAATAATAAATGAACCAAAGAAAAACTGAAATAAGAAAAATGTGCAGTAGAAAGATGTATTTATTATTAGTATATTATTTAGTTTGTTAATGATTTATTTCTTTATTGTTTGTTTGTTTGTTTTCTTGCTTGTTCACTTATTTAATTTTACCTGCCCTGCCAATGTTTTCACTGGCCTAACCATCAAAAATTACACATTTATTATCATTATAAGGGAAAATACTGGGGGGGGGGGGGGGGTGCAAATTGGAAAAAAATAACATGATGTTTTATTTGAAATAGCTAAAATGATAAACATTTGTGGCCTATTTTGTGTGATTTGGCAGAAGCACAAATTTGTTAGAACATTATAACTTTTAATCAATTTTTACTACTAATACTTCCAAGACCATCACAAGTCATTTTCACAGAAGCGTTGACAGCACAAGGCCCAAAATATTCAGTTTATGTGCAGAATCGCACTGTACACATAGACCAAAAATCTATGAATGCACAATTTCATAATCATAACCTTAGGAACCAATAAAATAATATTTAATTTCACTTTGGCTTTTCAAAAGACCATAGAAGTGAAGATACAGCTTAGAAACAAAAGATGGTGAATGTTGAGACCAGTTACAGTGTACATTTTTAACACGGACACAACTTATTGACTGAATGATTTGTGTTGCAAATGAGAATTTTTCAAGATAACATGGTAAATTTAAAATTATATGACAATTAATTAAATTTACATTAAAATGCCTTTGCCTCATATTAATTTTGTCACATAGAAACAAATGCATAAGGCCTAAAAAAAGGCCGCATTCACACAAACACTCTTCTGTAGTGATGTAATGTTTTTCTGTTTTTCCCATGAGACTTGTTACAACCAATTCATTTTAATGACTCTCAAACATGCCTCAAAATCCAAATGTGTGAAGTCCCATCATTAACACTGTCACTCATTAGGATGAACACAACAACAGCCTCTTCAGCACTAATAACCCATCAGGTGCGGTGTGACATCATCCTGTTTACCCATAATCACCCACTGATCTGTATCACAGACGTTAGCCTATATGAAATGCCAGACAAGAGATGAACAGCACACATCAGTGCTTTAATCCAAACTTTCGAGTCCAACTGCACATTAAATAAGTAGAATGAAAGAATTCAGTAATTAACAGAGACAAAAAAAAATCATGCACAGCCGATGCACAAGTCCCTAAAAACAACATAAACAGTAAGAAAAAAATAATTGCATGTATTAATTTATATAATCATTTAGAGTTAAGTGTGCATTCGTACATATCATCATTATACATTTATTTTATTAGCATTATCATGATGGTACACATAGCTATGATGCAGTTTTATCACATGAACTGTTCACAAACAAGCAATAAAGGCCTGTGATGCCTCAGTCATTACTCTTTTGAGCACTTAATCTGTTTTGGACAATGACAGCTCATCTGAGGTGTGTTGCTAGAAATACACTGAAGCAGAGGAACATGTCCTGACTCATATATCTCCACTGAACACTATGAAAGCACTGTAAGAAAAATTAAAACATACATATTATAATCTTCTGAAGCAGCACATAACAACATCGGAGAGCTGAAGAATATTTTCATTGAATGATAACTGAAAATTCAGTCTGATTATATAAAATGGAATGTAGTTCACAAGCTATGTTTATTTATTTTTTAAACATAGCCAATTTGTTATCATTCATATCATATCATATAATGCCCGGCTCCTGCGTCAGCAGCACCACACGCATGCGTTGTGGTACTCTCGTGTCGACTGACACGGAAGAGAAGAAATTGTTGAATAAAATTGTTATTTTTGTTTTCTTTGTGCACAAAAAGTATTCTCGTAGCTTCTTAACACTGCAGTTGAACCACTAATGTCACATGGACTATTTTAACATTGTCCTTATTAAATTTCTGGGCCTTGAACGTGGTAGTTGCGTTGCTGTCTATGCAGGGTCAGAAAGCTCTCGGATTTCATCAGAAATAACTTCACTTGTGTTCTGAAGATGAACGAAGGTCTTGCACGTTTGGAACAACATGAGGGTGAGTAATTAATGACAGAATTTTCATTTTAGGGTAAACTATCGCTTTAATGTCTTTCCTACTTTGAAACATAATGGTTATTTTTCTGAAATGAGACGATTTTATAATGTACACATTTTGATTACAATCTCTTATTGGCCTCATTAACCAAGTTGTCCATAAAACTGATAAAACAAGCCCACAAATTGATATAAGAACACTTACAAGCACTTCATATTTAATGCAACTTTGATCTGAGTTTTGGTTGCATTTGCACAGCTTTGACCAGCAGCTTAATTGTTTTGCAAAGCAATTGGTCTAACTAATTCAGAGTAAGGGTGGTATGCTATGTTTTTCCAAATTAGGCCTTGGTTACAAGTCTAACTGTTTTCTGCTGCTATTGTTTTGAAATATTTCCCCAGTTACTATAATTCTCACAGCCTTTCTGAACCAAGAATGCATGAATGCATAAATGAAAGGATTTAAGGTGGAATTGACATAGTCAAACCAAACCAGCGCATCGATCAGCATTGGGGGTGTTGTGTAGCCAATAAAAGGATTCATTATGTTACAGAGGAAAAAAGGAGTCCAGCAAACCAAGAAAACTCCAACCACGATAGCAATCGTTATCGTAGCTTTCTGTGCCCAATGTTGCGCGCCTTCCGATGGATAAACTCTTCTCAGCTGGCTCAGCTGAAGACTTATAGATCTCGCTTGGTTTCGGGCAACCATGTAGATTCTAGAATAGATGCCAATAATGATGAGGCCAGGAATGTAGAAGGAAACAAGAGAAGAGATTACTGCCGGGCCGTGAGTAAAGAAGACATGGCACTCTCCCACACAACGTACATGTGTTTCGTAAAAGTCCTTGTCACCATGAAGGTTGAGTTCGAAGTAGGTACCCATGTAAGCAAATACAGCAGGGATCAACCAGCTGATAGAGATCATTAACAGCACCATTGGAAAACCGAAGCGATAATGATACGTTAATGGGCTGCACACGGCACAACAGCGCTCGGCAGACACACTCACAAGGTGGAAAATTGAAGAGGTGCTGAGAGTCATGTCAATGCATGTGTGTAACTTACACAAGAAATCCCCAAAGTACCAACAGCCCTGCATGGAACGGACGGCACTCAACGGCATGACAAACAGCCCGAGGAGAAAGTCACACAAGGCTAGAGACAAAATCAGCTGGTTTGTTGCTGTGTGGAGTTGCTTGAAATGTCCAATGGAGATGATGACCAGTAGATTCCCAATGACGGTCACAATGGTGGTCAACATCATGGTGATAAGCATAGGAACGTGGACACCATACGGTCGTACATACTTCCCACAGGATCCATTCAAAGCCTCGTAACAGAGATCCATTTTATGTTTGAAAGTCCATTCACCTCGATCCGATGATGAAGCTGAATCAGAAAACATGAAAACAAATAGCCTTGTGGAAAATGATAGGCTAGTTTTAAGACTGCTGTCTTTTGTACCATCTAATCGTAAAACAGCTAAAAATAAAGTTGTTGTTTAAATTAAGCAGCATTCCATAAAAGCAGACTCCCTCCCAAGGGAGAAATTAATTTTACAAAATGTTCCATTTAAGGAATTCCAATGGAGGGAGCTACTATAAATATTAGTCTCTCAAAGCAACAACTTTTCTCATAATAGAAATACTCCCTTACTACAGAAAAGTCATGGTCTATCCCTGTTCTGTCAGCAAATCAAACCACTATTCATTTATTCCACCAGCTTTGAATACAGCTAAAGGTACAATGTCCAATCAATCTGTCTATATGTGTATCCATGAGTCATTAAGAACAACAGCTGTGACTTTGTTTGCACACATAGACTACAAGAGTAAATAGTTGTACGTTAAGATATCAATACAGAAGCTCCATTCCTGTCTCACCATGAAAACACATAATTTACATACACAATTCTGACATGGGAATAAGATAAGGAACTCAGAAACATGGCCATAATAGACTAGAATCTATGGTTGTCTTTTGTCTTAGAGAATATACAGGCTACAGTCTATAGAACTAAATACAGAATATATATCAAATGTTTGCATATATTTTATAATTATAGACAAAATTCTGATGAAAAACGACGATTATACTGCAATCCAACTTATTTCTAAATAAATTTGCAACCTTCTACTTGAAAAAGTGTAGCAGAATGTCATGCCGCCACAGAGAATTACGTGAAATGCAGTACAAATGTCACCTCATGCCAGCAAAATTAGTTCTGTTTTTTCAGCAAAATGTTTTTCTGCCATGCTTTATGGCTGGCTATTCTTCATCAACAATACACAAAATGCATAATTACTAAATTGTACAATCAACTTGCACAATAAGAACCTAATTATGAAAAATAACAATTAGCCTTATGATACTCTCTTTGACACGCCCCACAAATCAAGGCCTGAAGACAAAATCTAAGTCTGTGAATCTTCATTGCATTATGGCTAGATACTTCACCAGTGAACAGTTTGCTCTGAAACACATCAAATGTGTTTTTCACCATTTCAATGGGTTCCAAAAAAATTCACAGGACATTAACATCTCAAAACAAAAAATTCTAGTTCAATCTGCTAGAAAGTCATGACAATGTTGATTGGATTAAGGGGCCACAAGAAGACTCAAGTCTCAAATGTTTTTTGCTTTGTGAAAAGACTCTTAAAACATAAAATGAACATAAACATAAAATTAAATATTTAAAATAAATTTCCATTTTATGCTTTTAAGGGCGTTTTCACAAAGCAAAAACATTGGCAAAACATTTAATTTAATATGATTATGTTGCTTGAAATAAAAACTTGTCAATGGCCATCAATGGAAAAATGTGCTTTTTTTTTCTTTCAGATTTACATTATCTACCAGCAGGGACTAACTGCACAACCAGCCAAACTGGCCACTAAATACACATACAGTTTACTCTTAAACATTTTGAGACACGAAAGCCAATCAAGATTTCCTTGTAATCACATGATAACAAGAGGCCCTTTTTTATTGGCTCAGAAAAATGCTCTCTCTGTGTGAAAGTATTCAAAAGGCTACAAAATACAGATGTTCAATCATCTGCTGAGGACACGGGAAGACTTTCTGCAGTAAGATTACATAATCAAACCAAATACGACACTCACTTTTCAAATACTAACCTCATGTAAAAGTAAATGTTGTAGATATGCAATATGTACTGTAAATATGTAAATATTTGTTAAATGTATTTTTTTTAAAGTGTCTCAGTGAGTCTTCAGTATTTTCTTTATAATATTTAGATTTTCCAAATAAAATATAAGAAAAAAGGACTAATCAAGCCATTTTCCCATTCTAGGTTTTAAAGTGCCTGTACGATGAATCTGAATCAACCGTGGACAGCAGAGTCTTTCGGCCTCTGTTTCGCATCCCTGAACGACTCCTGCATAAAGACAGTCTATTCTCCTGTCTTACGTGCTCCTCTCTACCTGCTCTTTACTATAACCATCATACTGATAGTGTTTGGCAACCTGTGGGTCATCTGCACCATCTCCTCTTTCCAGCAGCTCCACACACCCACCAACTACCTGATTGTCTCAATGGCCGTAGCTGACCTGCTTCTGGGCAGTTGTGTCATGCCTCCGAGCATGATACGCTCTTTGGAGACATGCTGGTACTTTGGAGACTTTTTCTGCAAGTTTCACTCTGGCACTGATTTTACACTTTGTAACGCATCTGTTTTGCACCTCACGTTCATCTCAATTGACCGTTATTATGCAGTTTGTCAACCGCTCCAATATCACAGCAGAATGACCACACGTGTGAGCGTATTCATGATCCTGGTCAGCTGGGGCTTCTCTGCCTTTTTCGGCTTTGGCATCATATTCTCAGAGCTGAAAATCGAAAGCAAAACAACTGAGGAGCTGCATGTTGCTTGCAAGGGAGGGTGTTTAGCATTGCATGGAAGAGAAATCGGAGTGACCTATTCGATTGTGTTTTACTTCCTCCCTATGTTTATAATTGTGAGCATTTACAGCAGGATTTTTGTTATAGCACTGAGACATGTTCGTGTTATTAATAACTACCCCACAAGCTCATCGTCAGTTAGTAAAAAGGATCTAAAAGCCACAAAGACGCTTGCTATTGTCATTGGAGTTTTTATGTCCTGCTGGACGCCTTACTTCATGTGTAACATCATAGATCCTATTGTGAACCATACAATACCAGCACTATTATATGAGGTGCTAATGTGGGTGGCTTATTTAAACGCAGTATTTAACCCCTTGATTTATGCTTTCTTTTACAGCTGGTTCAGAGAAAAATCAAAAATTTTATATGAAAAACTATATAAATTGTGCTAGTGGGCCTATTATAAAATCTGTTATGTCATTTCTTTTTTTCATTCTAAATGTCCTTATATTTCACTAACATTTTCTCTTCCATAAAACTGCCACATTTAATGTTTAAGTAGGTACTGTGAGGAAAAACCATGTCATATTCATTGCATGTCAAGCTTTTGTTTATAAAGTTTTGAACCACATTATAATCATAATAAATAATATGAATTATAATAAACTATGACACGTTTATATAATATTTAGAACATGTATGCGCTTATTCACTGTTATAATATGTGTTTCTGTTTCTGTAATGTTTTGATAATTGTGTGCTTTAATGATATAAATTGCCCACTGCCTTTCTTTATGCACTTTTTTTTTTCTTAAAGAATCTAAGGAATTTAATACTTCTTGAGCATCAAACCTCTGTCATTAATGATGTGTGACAAGCAAATCAGACATACAATACATAAAATAAAACATTCTGTGTGTTTTCATTCCTTGAAGATCAACAGAGGCCTTTTGATTCATATACCTTCCCACTCCTATCCTATCATTCATTATCATATGTTGGCTATAACCCGTTTGTGGTATTCAGTATATGAGGCACTTCCCACATTTTCTTTGATAGCAGAGAGAAATTATATTACTATCATGAATAATCTTTGTAATGCAAAAATCTCAATATTAATTTAAAGTTTAAGTATAATCTAATAAATCAACATAAACTGACATAAACAACCTAACAATGTTGCTGAGATGTCTGATATGAGATTACATATATGCTGAGGAAGATTTAATGCTGTTCTTTTTTGATGTATTAAAAACTGGGGGTCACCCCATTGTATCTACAATTTGGCCATCCTAAATTCTGAATCATAATCAACAACAAATAATTTCTAATATCAAATATAAGTACTGTTTATATACTAGAACAATTCAATTCAAATATTACATAAAATGTACGTTTTAACAAAGTTACTGTAACTATCTCACTATATTTAAAGAATAATGTTTGTCCTCATAAAACCGCAACTGGCGGTTTTAGTCTAGGACGAGCACAAGAGTGGCTTGTTGTCCTGCGCTGCCCCAAAAAATAATCAATAAATAAAAATACTCATGTGCCTAATCATTATATGGACACAAGAACATCATGACAAAACTGATTGGCTAAAATATCACGAAAGCTGTAGTCTATAATGAAATATCTGTGATTTTAAAATTCATGCTTTGAATAGGAGATAAGGAGGAAAATGCTTTTTGCTGCTAGATTGTGTAGTTACAACATCCACCAGCAGGGGCTAAAGGGGTCAGACCCAAACAAGGGGGGGGAAGGGAAAGGGAAAGGAAAAGGGGGGGGAAGGGAAGTGGTGTGTGGCCAAGTATGGTGACCCATACTTGGAATTTGTCCTCTGCATTTAACCCATCCAAGTGCACACTCACAGCAGTGAACACACACCCGGAGCAGTGGGCAGCCATATTGCGGCGCCCGGGGAGCAGTTGGGGGATCGGTGCCTTGCTCAAGGGTCTCACCTCAGTCGTGGTATTGAAGGTGGAGAGAGCACTTGTTATTCACTCCCCCCACCGACAATCCCTGCCGGACCTGGGAATCGAACCTGCAACCTTTGGGTTACAAGTCCAACTCTCTAACCATTAGGCCACGGCTGGCCTAAACAAGCTCAGTGATCTCATGATAATTCGTATGTATTTTACGTAAAATGTGGTTCTATAACACATACATTTACTTACGTTTTTACAGGCACTAAAACGTACAATACTGACATATTTTCAGCATCTAAACATACAAATACTTACGTATTTTCAGCATTTAAACGTACAAAACTGACTTATCGACGACATCTATAGTTGTTTTTAGTTGTCATATAAATCACCTTGTTTTCAATTGCATCATTAAATTGTTTACTTAATATGAAATGATAACATTTCGTTTTGTTGTGTTATTTCTGCTGCCAGCTCGTTTCCAATAATAGGCCTACATAATGTTAAACAAGACTTCACTTTTAACCTTAAAATAAATAACATTTGAAATCGTTTAACCTTTAATTGTCATGTAATGTTTACTTTGTTTACCTTGGGCCACAAAAAGCATTTTCTCCGACATGCTGTGACTGACAATAGAACTATAAAAAACATAATTACGAAATGTAACAATTTTATTTGTGCGCTGTAATCCAGATCTTCAGAATCCATACGACTGTGAGGAACAGACCCAAATCCAAGCCTTTATTCGGCGATCTTCGTCTCCATCCCGCGCAGCAAGTCCAGCGACCGTAAACAGCCAAAGCCCACGCTGACTGACGCGCTCGTTACGAATTTAAATGTTGCTGCTTCAAACGACAGGTTTTACGGCAGGATAATCGAACACTCATTGGCTCTCGCCTGCATTCGTCACAGATTGCGACATGCCATGTTTCTGGTGAGGTGTGTGTTTGAATGATGCAAGCATGCGCGTGCCTTCACGAGTTCACTGAGAGCAAGAGGATCAGGAAAATAATCTGGATAATATTTTCAGCGATTAACATAAATTCTGCTCTGCACCTCACACAAACCTACTGTATTCTGCCAGAGAGGAATGCGGCTGCAACGCATCGTCATTTGGATTACTTTTGGTAGTGCTTTTGACATTTTTTGTCATGTTTTTCTTATACGTTACTGTACAGAAATAGCTATGTTTAGGTTTAGATGTAGGAGTGGGATTAGCGACTATAAAACCTTTTTAATGCTATATTGTTACTAAAATGGTTATTTTCCTGCATATTTCGGTCAATTGCGATTTATATCCTTTTATATTCGCTATAAAACGGGTAACGTTAGGCTTAGGTTTGGGGGTAGGTTAAGGGGTCTAAAAATCTAAATTGCTTATTAATAAAATGATAAAAATGCATATTCGCTGTAAAATGGGTAGGTTTGGGGGTAGGTTAAGGGGTCTAAAAATCTAAATCGCTTATTGATAAAATGATAAAAATGCATTGATACGAATATCTTAATGATATAAAAGATACGTAAATATTTTAAAGTTTTTTAGCTAAAAATACGTATCGATTTGTACATTTTAAACGTTGAAATATGTCTAAATTGTATGTTTTAGCATCAGTAAAAACGTACAAAAATGTACATTTTGTGCTTGTAGATGTTACATATTAATACCTAAGTATTAAACATCAAATCAAATCACTTTTATTGTCACATCACCACAGCACAAGTGCCTTGGTGAGTGAAATTCTTGAGAGCGTGCCCAAGACAGTGCAAAAAACAAAACAATTTACATATAGACAGTACATATTTACAGACTGTACAGAAGACAATGTGCAAAATACACATACACATACTCAATACACACAGTGTACTATAAAGACATACTTAGTTACCAATACACCGTATGTACACATTCTACATTATGTACACATCTATACATAGTAATATGTTAAGGTGCAACAGATTATATATTTACAACAGATTAGTTGTGCAATAGATAGTTGTGCAAAGGTGCAACAGATTATACATATGCAATGTCGTGGATGTGCATTGTATGGTATCCAGTGATAGCAGATAGGTTGTATTATTGCAGTGTGTGCGTGTAGTCCAGTAGAACGCTGTTAAAGTGCAGTGCATGGCATGATGTGTGAGTGGGAGTGTGATGTAGGGTGAATTAGTTCTGACTGTTCATTAGCCTGATAGCCTGAGGGAAAAAGCTGTCCCTCAGTCGGCTAGTGCGGGATCGGATGCTGCGGAGACGTCTCCCTGAGGGCAGCAGAGAGAGCAGTCTGTGGGATGGATGGCTGGAGTCCTTGATGATCCTCCTGGCTTTCCTTATACACCTCCTGGTGTAGATGTCCTGGAGGGAGGGAAGCTCACCTCCAACAATGTGGCGGGCAGTTCGCACGACCCTTTGCAGAGCTTTGCGGTTGCCAGCGGTGCTGTTTCCAAACCAGGCGGTGATGCAGCCGGTCAGGATGCTCTACACAGTGCAGGTGTAGAAGGATCTGAGGATGCTGGGGCTCATTCCAAACTTCCTCAGCCGTCTCAGGAAGAAGAGGCGCTGATGTGCCTTCTTCAGCACTGCGTCTGTGTGAGCAGACCATGTGAGATCCTCGGTGATGTGAATGCCGAGGAACTTAAAGCTGTTTACCCGCTATTTAGTCAGGGTACTCACCTCCGCTCTGTAGGCCATCTCATCGTTGTCGGTGATCAGGCCTATCACCGTTGTGTCATCGGCAAATTTGACGATGACGTTGGAGCTGTGTGTAGCTGTACAGTCGTGTGTTTACAGGGAGTACAGGAGTGGGCTGAGGACGCAGCACTGCGGGGCACCAGTGTTGAGGATCAGGGGAGATGAGGTGTTGTTGCCCATTCTGACCACCTGACTTCTGCCTGTCAGGAAGTCCAGGATCCAGCTGCACAGAGATCTGTTCAGTCCCAGAGTCTGGAGCTTCTCGACCAGTGTGGCAGGCACTATGGTGTTAAATGCTGAACTATAATCCACGAACAGCATCCTTACATAGGTGTTCTTATTTTCCAGGTGGGAGAGAGCAGTGTGCAGGGTGAAGGCAATAGCGTCGTCTGTGGAACTGTTTCTGCGGTATGCAAATTGTAGTGGGTCCAGTGAGGCAGGCAGCACAGAGCAGATGTGGTCTCTGATGAGCTTCTCAAAACACTTGCTGAAGATGGGTGTCAGAGCAACGGGCCTCCAGTCATTCAAGCATGTGATTTTATTTTTCTTAGGTATGGGCACAATGGTGGATTTTTTGAAGCATGAGGGAACCACAGACAGAGAGAGGGACAGATTGAAGATGTCTGTAAAAACCCGGCTAGTTGGTAAGCGCATGCTTTGAGCACACGGCCTGGGATGCCATCCGGGCCCACAGCTTTGCGGATGTTCACCCGTTTGAAGGATCGAGTTACATCCGCGACAGAAAGGGAGAGTGGACTCACCTCTTCTGCAGCAGCTGTGGGAGCGCACTCTGTGTGGGCGGTGTTATGAGCCTCGAAACGAGCATAAAAGGTATTCAGCTCATCCGGTAGAGAGGCCGCAATGTTCACAGTAGCTGGTTTATTCCCTTTAAAACCTGTGATGTTGTTGATGCCCTGCCACATGCTCACATGAGACCAGGCTGACAAATTTGACCCCTTTGATCATGTTGTAAGTGTAGTTGACGCAATGATTTTTTTTTTCACTCTGTGAAACACACACATTGAGTTTCCATGTTTTATGGGGACATTGCGTAATGATTTTATACAATATTTTCTATACCCTTAACTTAAGCCTATACCCCTAAACCTTCCCCTCACACAAAACTTTCAGCATTTTTAGATTTTCAAAAAACTTAATTCTGTATGATTTATAAGTTGTTTTCCCAAGGTGGACCCACAAGGTCATAATTTACAAGTATTACTATCCTTGCAGAGACATTTGGTCCCTATTATGTAGGGAATACCAGGTATACACAAACACACACACAGGCCTACTAAAATGACAGACCAACTCAGAACCAACTCACTAAAGGCAATAGTGGCTTTTGTAATATGAGCTCAGTTTGTGTGACAGCATTAGATTAGATCTAGCAGTGTTGGGTCCAATTCCACCTTGTCAAGTCCTAGTTTTTAATCAATTGAGTTTAAGTGGGAGACATTTATTAATGTATTTTTATATTAATTTTATGTTGTTACTTTATATATATATATATATATATATATATATATTACACATGACACGGATTCGTCTGTACTCTGAAACATTTCTGTGTCCAAAATATCCAAGTGCGAGTCCGTGTCCACCCGAGTCTGCCTAAGTCCAAGTTCATTCACAATTGCAGTTCGAGGCCAAGTCCAAGTACCCAACTTTAGATCTAGCAATAGATCTAGCACTGATCTTGCTGCACAAGCATTTTTTTTCACTTCCATGTACAATAATGGCAACACTTCACAAGTTCTCATTTGTAGACATTAGTTAATATACATTTTAACAAAGCTTAATAAATGCTGTAAATGTTTATAGTTAATGAAATATTTGTTCATGTTAGCTCACAGTGCATTAAGTAATGTTAACAGATTCAAGTTTTGACTTCAAAAATGTTTTAATAAATCCAGGAATTAACATTAGCTAAGAATAAGAAATGCTGTTTAATTATTGTTCATTGTTAGTTCTTGTTAACAAAAATGAAACCCTATTGTAAAATGTTACCAAAATAATACACTTTTATTCAAGATACACTATTTCAAGTAGAGATAATGTTACTGAAAAACAAGTCAATAAAGATGAATTAAAAACTTGCTATAACATTTTTGTGGTGTGGGTCAGCTCTAGATCGAGTGAAGATCAGGAAACATGGCAAATGGAATTTATTTCTGTGTTGATGAGGCAGAAATGGGCACAAAGAAAAATACAATAACAGCAAAATTCAGAGGCCCATCAGATATCAAAATACAGTAGGCTTGGCTAGGATCACATTGATTTCACATTTACAATAACATTGTTCTTGAAGAATTACTCTGAAATATTCTTCCAGACAGAATGACTCTGAAAGCATGTCTGAACCAGCTGTAAAAGAAGGCGTACACTATGGGATTACAGGTGGAATTATAATATCCGACCCACAGGAACAAGTCAAACAGCAGTGGTGGTACAGAGTAACCGATGAAGGGATCAATAAGATTGCAAATGAAAAAGGGTATCCAGAAGGTCAGAAACACCCCCATGATGATGGCTAAAGTCTTAGTGGCTTTTCCTTCTTTTTTAATTTCAGAATTTACACTCTGGATGGCCTGAGCCTGCCGTTGAGCTGTGTGTAAGATCTTAATGTACACACAGAGCATGACAAAAGCAGGAACGTAAAAACAGGACAATGACATTATAGCAGCTGCCTCTCTGCTATGAAACACCAAGCATTTTCCATCACAGTCAACATTTTCATAATAAAAATCTTCTATGCCCAGAATATTAAGCTCCAAGAACATCATGCCAAACCCCAGAGCAGCTGAAACAGTCCAGCAGATAATAATCATAACTAGTGTGGCAAGTGATGTCATTTTACTATGATATTGAAAGGGGTGACATATGGCATAATATCTCTCCAAAGAAATGATACAGAGGTTTAAAATTGATGCAGTGCACAATGTCACATCAAGACTGCTGTGTATTTTACAGAACAAATCTCCCAGATACCAGCACGTCTCGATGGAGCGCAGCATGCTGGGAGGCATCACAACTCCTCCGACAAGCAGATCGGCCACGGCCAGAGACAGAATGAGGTAGTTAGTCGGTGTGTGAAGCTGCTTGAAATGAATGGCAGTTATGATCACAAGCAAGTTTCCTATGATTGTGACAATTGAAGAGAAGCTAAAAAGGATGTAGAGCAATATTCGGGTTTCCAACGGATAGATAAATCTCTGACAAGACCTGTTACTAAACTCATAACAAAGAAAAGGCTTTTCCCAGATTCCATTCTGGCTGATGTTGATTTGGACGTCCATTTAAACAATTCACTGGAGCTCCCCTGTCTGAAACAAAGGAGTGAAGTCAATTTCAGCCTTTAAAAATAGTGCAGCTATATGTTTATGCATCTCTATGAATAAACTACATGTTAAAAATCCACTAGATTTTCAATGCAATTCTTAAATCGACCAAACAGGAGAATAAATCTGCACTGAAATCTTACTTTGCATTATACTCCAGTCACAGACTCTTATCCATGTTCTTACCTTTCCTTCTACAATGAACCACCGCACGGAGCAGAGAGCACACATTTATAGCAGAAGAGTTTCATAACAACCTCCCTCCTGTTAAATCACACGTTTGCATTTCCAAAGCAACCTAATCTTCCCAAAACTCTACATCATATCAGCAGAAAATGCAACACGGACAACAAGGCCATGAAGCTGCATCTCAATAAAATAATTAATTCTGATAAAGACCAAGGGGGAATTCAATAAAAATTAATTGCACCTGCTGTTGTCGGCATCATTTCATGAAAAAAAAGTGCTAGTTGCCATTTAGAAGTTTTACATATAAAGAAAAAATACATTCTACCTCATCACAAACAATAGCTAAATGTGGATAAGTCGGCTATATGACTCTTGGGGACAAATGTAATATAGTACGACTTAAAAACTTTCATAAGGTCAATGACCTTGACTTGTCTATAAATAAGACAAAAAAATACTCAACACTTTTTTTTCTTATTATTATTTTATGTACTGGGGTGGGTTGTGCTTGACAAATTTTGTCAACAAATCATGAATGTTAAATGACCTTTAAACATGATCTTCTAAACTTAAAATAATTTTCAGCATAATCGCAGATGAATCTCCTGCGATAATGAACGTGACATTGCGTAGCTTGTCAGTGAACTATGGCTCTGTGTGTTAAATGCCGCTCCATCTGAAAGCAGGTTATGGAGATTTACGACTAATCACGGAACCGGCTTTACTGACGAGATGCACATGACAATCGCATGCAATATATCATGCAGCCCTAATTCTAATGGATTCACAAGTTTCAAAATCAATTCTAAAGCAGCGGTTCTTAATCATGTTCCTCGCGTCCCCCTACTCTGCACACACTCTGCATATCTCTCTCTCTCATTCAGATCTTCAGCTAAGCTCCAACAATGAACTGTTCCAATTATACACTTATTTTCACATAGCAATGAGAAGCGTTATACATGGACGTGCGTGCGGTTGCCATGCTGTATTAAAGCTTTATTCAGGATAAAACCATATATTAAAAGCTAACAGAAGCAGTAGCATTTTACAAATAACAGCGTATCTAAAAGTATGAGACAACAACAAACAAACATACAATTAAAAGCCATGCTTGCACAGGTTCTGCGCGACCTTCTTCACTAATATCCTCTGCGTCTCAATCAGGCTCAAATTGACACGCAATATAGACGACGCCATTGTTTACAATACAACCGGAGCACATGCCGCTGAGGTGAGGGGCGGGACGTTTAGATGCGCAGGAGAGGCAGTTTAGACAATCACAGCACACTGGTCCAGCTAACCAATCTGAGCCCATCGTGTATTTCTGAGGGAGGGGTTTCATAAAACCAGGAAATCATTGAAGCGTTTATCAGAGAAGGGACAGAGCGGTGTAGAATAAAGGTAAATTATGTGGAAAATAATGCGTTTTTAAAAAAAAAACAAAGCATGAACACATGTTACACTGCGCCCCATAAACACAATCAAGCCTAGAAAAAAAAAACAGTAAACCACCCCTTTAACGTAAACTGCTGAGAAAGAGAATGCATGTGTAACCGGTGTTAGCTGCGTTGTTTTTTTTTCTCAGAGTAACCAGAAAGAAATCAGCTGACGGTTTGACTCTTCTTTTACTGAATAAAACATAAAACAGTCTTTACACGGTGTGAATTCGCCCTTTGTCTTTTCTCTCCCATTCACAGACAGTGCAGAAAGGGGAAGAGAAAATAGAATAAAACTTTCATACGAAATTAAACAAGTGACAAAACAGCATACCTGAATAAAACATAAAACAGTCTTTACACGGTGTGAATTCGTCCTTTGTCTTTTCCACTTCCACTCCCATTCTCTCAATCCAACAACAAGGGGTGCGGATGGAAAATTGCACCCTTGCACCTTCATGTCTCGTCGCCTGTCGGATGCCGAACGCAACTACCATGTGGGGGATCGAGAGTTGCTTGCGGTAAAACTCACCTTGGAGGAATGGCGCCATTGGCTTGAGGGGGCTCGGCACCCTTTCCAGGTTATCATGGACCACAAGAACCTGGAATATCTCCAGCAGGCTAAGCGGCTGAACCTTCGGCAGGCTCGATGGTCCTTGTTTTTTAATCAATTCCAATTTCTCCTGTCTTACAGACCCGGCACCAAGAATGTCAAGCCGGATGCCCTGTCCCGAGCCTACTCTCCTGAGACACAGGAGAAACCTCTGGCATCGATTATTCCAAGGTCAAGGATCGTTGCGCCCCTTCAGTGAGAACTGGAGAGGGTGGTCCGAGAAACCCAAGCCCCATAGCCAGATCCAGGAGGTAGTCCAGCGGGACTTGTCCAGGCCCGGGTCTTGCAGAGGGGTCATGAGTCCCCCTTGACGTGCCACCCGGGAACTGCTCGCACACTTGACTTCCTCCAGCGGCGGTTTTGGTAGCCATCCATCAAGGAGGACATAAAGGTACATGTGGGGGCCTGCCCCGTGTGCAGCCAGGGAAAGTCCTCATGTCAGCGACCTCAGGGACTGCTCCATCCCTTACCCATTCCCCGTAGGCCATGTTCGCATCTATCTCTGGACTTTGTTACGGGACTCCCACCATCCCAGGGCAATACAGTCATCCTTGTGGTTGTGGCCCGGTTCTCTAAGGCCGCCCGGTTCATTCCTCTGCCCAAGCTGCCTTCGGCCAAAGGGACAGCTGACCTCCTCATGAACCATGTCTTCCGGTATTTGGAATTCCCCTGTTAACCAGCGCCCCCCATATTGGGAATCACAGCTGAAAATGACTAACTAAATTAAAATGGTAACAGCTCCTGACTTCAGTGTGCCACACACACAATTTTGGTGTCTTTGGAAAGAAGACCCTTTGGGCTTTACTATCCATCATCCAGAGTTGATAATGGGGGGGTTAGGACGATTCTAAGGGCCCAACGATGGGGGGGGGGGGTGCCCCGAGGGGGAAACGTGATTTTTACCGAGGGGAACGCTGGAGCCCTGCATTTCAGCCCGGCCCCGACAGGCCCCGACTTTTTTACGCCTCTAGGGCCAGGCTTCGATCGGGCCAATTTTCATGTCATAGTTCAGACGTGGGCCGGGCCTTGGGCCTGTTTTAGGCTTCTCCTTATTTTTATATTTTAGACATCCATCAATTAGTGATGAAAAAAAATTGCCGCGCTGGTGGAAACAACACGAGACCATGCTACAGACTGTCAAGAGCGGCTCAATGGTGTTTAGAATCCCACAGCAGCAGAGTTCTGCGTTCAAATGCACGCAATAGGCTGAAGCTTGCTGCAAAGCCCCAGCAAAAGTAATTACCATGAATGTGTCGGGGGGAGATAGTAAGGAGATATTTGAATTATTACTAATAAACTAGTGTTTTCTGTGTCAGTGTCGCAAAGATGAAGATGATCCTGACTCGCCGTCTCCTCATTAGACGCGCCTTTAGAGAGAAGTGCATCTTCATGGATTATGATTATGATTATAATGAAATAGTTTTTGTTTTCGATTTGATTTATTTCGTTAAGTAGTAATTTTAAAGCTTTCTATAGATATATTTATCATGTCTGTGAGGCATGTATTCACTGACTTTCGGTTCATTTTTGTGAAGCACTCATGTTCTAGACGAGACGGCGCATCATTGTTTTCTTTATTTTATAAAAATATTTTATATATTTTATAAAAAGTTTTGTTGATATTGTGAGTGCACACAAATAAAAGTAGACCCTTTACAGTTCCAAATGATGTATTACTCTTACCTTTATAAGGTAAGTAAGTTGTTTCCATTGAAAAAAATGCAATTGGTTGCGCTGGTGCCTCCATGTCCTGCGCTTTAACTTCCACTCTCCGCACAAACTAGTATGCAGCGCACATTTATCTAGATTTAACGTTTAAACTTTGTTATATGCTTGAACTGTTTTAGTATATCTATAGATTTTATTTTAGGCAAGTCGTGATGATTTGAGAAGGCTAAATTGATCAAACATGGCTATGATCAGCCTGCCGGTCTGCCGCTGACCGCTTGGTCGTTACTTTAAGAAAGAAAAAACGTATTTAACGAACAAAAAAAATGCTCCAAACGTTTTTCTAAATTATCTTAATAAAAAAAAACCAAACAATATAATCACTTTGCCATTACATACAAAACTGAACTATTTTAATAGCTGAAACAGTATAATTTGATTTGGGAGAAGGGGAAAAAGTTGGACTCGGGCTGGTAATTCTGTTAAACTGTCGGACACGTGCCGGGCTAGGGCCTGAGCGTCTCGGGCTAAGGCCTAAATTTGAGGCCCTTGCAGGGCTCTACCAGGAACGCGATCGCGATTTCTACCGAGGGGGATTCTACCGGAACGTGATCTGTACAGAGGGGGACACCAACAACCCCCGGAACGCAGGAGGGCCCGAGTAAATATGCTGTCCAGGGGGACCAGAATCCGTAGCGGCGCCCCTGAGTAGCAGCCAAAAAAGGGGTCTTAAAAATAAGTTTTAACAGCTTTATTTTGTGATTTTTTTATATTTATTTTTCTACATTAGGGTTTGTTTGTTTGTTTGTTTGTTTGTTGTTTTTTGTTCAATTGGATTACTGCATGTTTTTTCCTAATGTGGATTTACACTATTTTTCACATTGCATATTTTAGCACAGAAGCCTGAAAAATTTTCTTAACTGTTGTCATAAGATTACTGATCAATACATAATAAATGATTTAAATTTATTGGAATTTAATTAATTAATAATCCACGAGAGGGGCAAAGAACAACACTTGTGGACTCAGAAGGGCCCTGAATTACATTCAGCACATACACATACAGGCAGTGTTGGGCAGTAACTAGTTACTGTAACTTAGTTACTGTAATAATGTTATTTTTTGCAGTAACTAGTAGTGTAACTAATTACTAATAGGATTTCAGTAATAATATTACAGTTACCATTCATAAAACAGCTTAGTTACTTAGTTACTTTTGATGCATCAACCCCCCCTGATTTAAAATCCAACAATCAAATAATTCCTAGATTTATTTTCATAATTTTCACGACTCGCACATGCATGTGCAGTGCAGCAGGCAAGCTTGGAATATGGAAAAGCTTACATTCAGCAGATAGAATTATTACATTATATTGATTTTGTCAGGAAAAAAGATGATTTGAACACCGTTGTGTAAGTTGTGGCTTTACTTTACTCTGGCATTACATCCCTCTGATCAGCACGTGGCACATTATATTACTATAATTAATAATATTTTTGAAAAATTAAACAGTTTCTTACAAACTTATGTGATTTCATAAAATACATAATGAAATATAATCGTATATGGGTAACTGAGAAATTACAATTAGCTTCAAGCTACACATGACAATTAATGAGATTAATACAACACTTCTACTTGAATGTCACTATCAATCACTATTGAGTGTTTGTAATAACTTCTGACTGCGATCCAATGTTGATTTTGGTCAAATGATGAGGCAGAAATATGTTGTTAGTAACATTCTAGAAGAATTTTATGTGGAAGATACACTGTTACAACTTCTGTGGGGCGTGAAGAAAAAGTAATGTAACTAGTAGTGTAACTAATTACTGCTGCCAGAAAGTAATAAGTAAAGTAACAATATTACTTTTGAAAGGAGTAACTAGTAATGAGTAATAAATTACATTCTTTGAGTAACTAGCCCAACATTGCATACAGGTATATATAGTACATAAAGTATTCTTAAAACACAAATTTATTTTGCATTAATATGAAGGTTTAGTTAAGAAATGACATAAAAAATACAATAAAATACACTGTAAGAAAATAAGACATCAAGAAATGCATTTGCGTATAATCTGTTTCATTGTTACATTAGTACTGTTCTTGAAGAATTAGTCTGAAATATTGATTTGGAAAGAATGACTCTGAAAGCATGTCTGAACCAGCTGTAAAAGAAGGCATACACTATGGGATTACAGGTGGAATTATAATATCCGACCCAATAGAACAAGTCAAACAGCAGTGGTGGTACAGAATAACCGATGAAGGGATCAATAATATTGCATAGAAAAAAAGGAATCCAGAAGGTCAGAAACACCCCCATGATGATGACTAAAGTCTGAGTCGCTTTTCCCTCTTTTTTTAATTCAGAATTTACACTCTGAATGGCCTGAACCTGCCGATGAGCTGCGTGTAAGATCTTAATGTACACACAGAGCATGACAAAAGCAGGAACATAAAAACATATCAGTGAGAATACAGTAGCTCCAGCTTTACTCTGAAACAGTGTGCATCCGCCATCACATTTAATGTTCTCATAGTAAAAATCTTCAACACCGATAATATTAAGCTCCATGAAGATCATGCCAAACCCCAGAGCAGCTGAAACAGTCCAGCAGATAATAATCATAACTAATGTGGCAAGTG
This sequence comes from Schizothorax lantsangensis, assembly GCA_027422415.1. Classification (NCBI taxonomy): domain Eukaryota; kingdom Metazoa; phylum Chordata; class Actinopteri; order Cypriniformes; family Cyprinidae; genus Schizothorax; species Schizothorax lantsangensis. The sequence continues at coordinate 85,690 of JAPDDO010000377.1, forward strand.
ACGTCATTTTACTATGATATTGAAAGGGGTGACATATGGCATAGTATCTTTCCAAAGAAATGATGCAGAGGTTTAAAATTGATGCGGTACTCAATGTCACATCAAGACTGCTGTGTATTTTACAGAACAAATCTCCCAGATACCAGCACGTCTCGATGGAGCGCAGCATGCTGGGAGGCATCACAACTCCTCCGACAAGCAGATCGGCCACGGCCAGAGACAGAATGAGGTAGTTAGTCGGTGTGTGAAGCTGCTTGAAATGAATGACCGTTATAATCACAAGCAGGTTTCCTATAACTGTGACAACTGCAGAGATGCTAAAAAGGATGTAGAGGAATATTCGAGTTTCCAAAGAATAGACAATCTTCTGACAAGACCTGTTACTAAACTCATAACAGACAAAAGGATTTTCCCAGATTTCAATTTGGCTGATGTTGATTCTGACTTCCATTTACGCAATTCTGGAGCTTCCCTGTCTGAAACAAGGGAGTGAAGTTAATTTCAACCTGCAGCAAAATTTTTGCATCTCTATCAAAGGATTACATATTAAAAGCTTGATTGATTGAATGATTTTAAATCCAATGCAACACAACAAAGGCTCTCATCCATGTTCTTACCTTTCTTTCTACAGTGAACCAAGGCTGCCTCATAGAGCAGAGAGCACACATTTATAGCACAAGAGTTTCATAACAACCTTCCTCCTGTCAAATCCCACAGCATTTGAGTTTCCAAGGAAACCTAGTGTTCTCAACAGTCTACAACAGTGTCAAACACAAGGCCCGAGTGCCAAAACTGGCCTGCCACTTTATTTAATTTGACCCACGAGATAATTTCATTAATCTATGATGCTGTCGTATTTCCACCTCATTTCATGTTGCCTGTGAGTTAATTTCTAAAACGTGTAAATGATAAGACTCAGTTAGTGCTTTCTTTGCGAATATTAACCATTTACATGTATCACACCGGTGTGTTCAGATCATTCAAACCGTGACGTGATGAACGGATAAATTCAAATCTGATAAATTCAAATTAAACTCGAAATAGGCATTTCTATGGCAACACTAAAACAGAGATTATCTTACTATAGGGAGATGAGAGGGACTGTATTACTTATTATTGGAGAAAGCATAACGGCTAACTTGGATTACGTGTGCCTTTATAACCAATCACATTACAGCCTTGACCTACAGCATGCTCCTTGGGTAATAATGTTTACTCTTGTTCTTCCAGTTGACAGGTCACTCACTATTATGTCTTTAGGAGAAGTGGATGAATTTATTTGTTGTAAATCCAACAGACTCTGACTGTGTTGCATTTACGCCAACATTCGGTGTTAGAAGTTATTTAAAATCTAGATAAAAAAACAAAAACAAATAAATATTTTTAAAAAATTGATACATCAGCTTTTCTCAAAAGCATCGTTAGCCAACTATGGTCACAAGTTCAAGTCAACAGTTCAATTATCCAGTGTTTCCCTAAACCATAGTTTCAACAAACTTTTGCAAACAGCATCGAAAACTTAAGATGTGTTCACTTTGTCACTGCATGTCGCCAGTGGCTGGCAGTCACGTTGCTAATGGGCATTCCCACTACTGGTCGACTAGTAATGTTTGTAATTGACATTCACGGATGTTACTCCATGTTGTATCCACCTTATCTTTCAATGCCGAAGTAAGCCATTTTCTGTGAATGTGTGAGACTTCTGGTTCATTAGCCGCTGTAGGTAAATAACAAGAAAAATAACAAAGTGCAGTAAACAGTAAAACTGTTTAGACTACAAACTAGTGTGTTCATAATTAAGATAATACTTTAAAATAATATGGTAAGACACCAGTTTACAATAAGAAGCAGCACAAGAAGCTGTTTTGTACAGCTAAAAATAGCTGTAAGCTAATGACGGCGCACACCACAATGGCTGTGCCCACTCTTATGGGGAAAAATAAGGTGGATACAACAAATCAGTTTCTTTGCCGCTACAAACAAACACTTTGGAAGGAATCATTACATAAAATGATTAATGCAACTTTACGTGGTTGGAACTATATAGCTCTCAAACTGTGGTTAAGCATAGTTTTTTGTTAGTATGACGTGGATTTAAATCACATGAATTAATAATTCTTTAATATCATATTAATTAGTTTTGGGGTGAGTATATTTAAGCTTACAAACCACATTTGTTTAGTGCACTTCATGAAATGGATAAATTGGCACTACTTTATGCAAATTAAATAAACATCCTCAAAATGAATGTTTAACAAGCTGTAAGTAAAATCAATCGTTCAAATGAAAATATCTTTGCAAAAGTGGGAAAAAGAAGTTAGTTTTAGGTAGTGTTGTTTTGTACAAGAGTTTTGTATCTTAGTCTACTTAAAAAAGCACTTCAGCCATATTAAATTTGTTGCCATAAATAAAAATTAGATAAAATGAAAGGTTCCTTTAAAAAAAAGAAAAATGCAGTCTTTACCCAGTTACATTTTATTTGAATTTATTTAATGAATTTAATCCATGAGAGGGGCAAATATCAACACTGGTGGACTCAGAAGAGCCCTGAATGCCAAGACACACAGCACTCATATATGCAGGCACTTTAAAGAATGATTTGTTTTGCACTTCTTTGTACATGAAGGTTCATTTATGAAATCACAAACAAAAAAGAATAGTAATTTAAAAAAAGATCAAATGCACCAATCTATGTAGCAATCAGAAAAATTCAACATTGAGAAATGCATTTGCAAATGATATTTTTCCTTATTACAACAGTATTGTTCTTGAAGAATTCATCTGAAATACTCTTTTGGACAAAATGATTCTAAATGCATGTCTGAACCAGCTGTAAAAGAAGGCGTACACTATGGGATTACAGGTGGAATTATAATATCCGACCCACAGGAACAAGTCAAACAGCAGTGGTGGTACAGAATAACCAATGAAGGGATCAATAATATTACAAAGAAAAAAAGGAATCCAGAAGGTCAGAAACACCCCCATGATGATGACTAAAGTCTTAGTGGCTTTTCCTTCTTTTTTTAATTCAGAATTTACACTCTGGATGGCCTGAGCCTGCCGTTGAGCTGCGTGTAAGATCTTAATGTACACACAGAGCATGACAAAAGCAGGAACATAAAAACATATCAGTGAGAATACAGTAGCTCCAGCTTTACTCTGAAACACAAAGCAGCCTCCATCACAGTCAATGTTCTCATAGTAAAAATCCTCAATACCAATAATATTAAGCTCCATGAAGATCATGCCAAACCCCAGAGCAGCTGAAACAGTCCAGCAGATAATAATCATAACTAGTGTGGCAAGTGATGTCATTTTACTATGATATTGAAAGGGGTGACATATGGCATAATATCGGTCTAAAGAGATGATACATAAATTTAATATTGATGCGGTGCACAATGTCACATCAAGACTGCTGTGTATTTTACAGAACAAATCTCCCAGATACCAGCACGTCTCGATGGAGCGCAGCATGCTGGGAGGCATCACAACTCCTCCGACAAGCAGATCGGCCACGGCCAGAGACAGAATGAGGTAGTTAGTCGGTGTGTGAAGCTGCTTGAAATGAACAACTGTTATAATCACAAGCAGGTTTCCTATGATTGTGATAATTGAAGAGACACTAAAAAGGATGTAGAGTAATATCCGGGTTTCCAAGGGATAGACAAACTTTTGACAAGACCTGTTACTAAACTCATGACAGAGAAATTGCTTTTCCCAGATTTCAATTTGGCTGATGTTGACTGGGACATCCATTTACACTATTCAGATTCACCGTTCTGTAAAAGAAGAAAAATATTAACTACTGACCCTTGTAAACAAACTTACTGTATAGGTATAAAAAAATTACTCATCATTAATCATAATGACAGTAGAGGTTCTTAAAAAGATTCTAATAGCTATTATTCTCACAAAAAACAATTGAACAATAAAATAATTTTAGACGTGTTATTAATAGCAAAGTAGAAACGAAGAGAAATTACAAACTGTACATTTCAATTACATAAAGAAAACCACCACATTATTTTATTTTAATGTAGCATAACTCTACATCCAGGCCTTACCTCTTTTTTTCAAATAACAAAGTCACACTATGGATCAGAGAGGCCAGATTTATAGTAATGCAAACTCCCAGGAGTCCCCCCCCCCCCTCCCATTTGAGTCCTAATGACTCCTGACACCGATTGAATGGCCTTTTAACCATGATAAAAAAGGGTAAAATTCACTGAAATTCATTTAAACTTTGTAAAAAATGCAGTGCTTTACAATGACAAATTAGCATTAAACCTGTTGTCACCTCACCTATGTTGAAAATCTGTGACACAGAAAGCTACATATTTTTTTTCTAATTGCATAGCAAAATAATTAAAAAAGATTCTAATATTTTTACTTTTATTTTTTAAAGAAATAACTTTGTAAAATAAAATAATATATTTATATATTAACTTTATTATTATTATTATTAAAATAATCCTGGATAATTAAAATAAAATAAACAGTTGAAGTTGCAGAACCAGATGTGACACCATCTGTAGATTGTAAATTGGAAAAAAATTTGGGTGGGATGAAAATATTTTTCACATTTTTTGCGCTCACTCGCAAAACTTTTGCATTCTCTCGAGAAAGTTTGCATTCCCTTGCAAAACTTTTGCATTCTCTCGAGAAAGTTTGCATTCCCTTGCAAAACTTTTGCATTCTCGCACAGAGATTTTTGCATTCCCTCAGGGATTGTTTTGTTTGTTGTATGGATGTTGTATGGATGACTCAGCTAAAAAGTTGGGGAAGTCGTGGCCTAATGGTTAGAGAGTCGGACTCGTAACCCAAAGGTTGCGAGTTCGAGTCTCAGGTCCGGCAGGAATTGTAGGTGGGGGGAGCTCTCTCCACCCTCAATACCACGACTGAGGTGCCCTTGGGCAAGGCACCAAACCCCCAACTGCTCCCCGGACGCCGCAGCATAAATGGCTGCCCACTGCTCCGGGTGTGTGTTCACGGTGTGTGTGTGTTCACTGCTGTGTGTGTGCACTTAGGATGGGTTAAATACAGAGCACAAATTCTGAGTATGGGTCACCATACTTGGTCGTATGTCACGTCTTAAAAGACCAATAGAGACTACTAACTACTATTATTCCTTTTTATTATACAAAAAAATTATGAAGCTCAGGTAAATATTAGGTAAAAACTATAGACATTTGTTTAATAGTGCATGATTCATGGGCCCAAAGAGTCTCTTGTAAAACTTTTGCGTTCCCCGAGAAACTTTGCGTGCTCTCGCAAAGATATTTGCATTCCCTCAAAAAATTTTGCATTCTCTCGCAAAAAAATGTGAGGTTTTACAGTTTATTAAGCCACGTTAAGAGTTTTCTCTATGTTTTTTCTACGGGGGAGAAAACACTTGAAATGTTACACGTTCCATTCATATTCTGTGCTCATTTTTTCCTGTGATTTTATTAATTTGGCCTTTTTATATCACTATATTCGTCCATTAGCCTACCTTAAGCATTTTCTATAAGGGTTTTCTATGGGGAGAAAAAAACTTGATGTGCATTAGCACATTGCATTCATATTCTGGACTATTCAGCTTTATTAATGAAATTATTAATAAGGTTATTAATATCAATAGTTTTATTAGTAGGCTGTTAATTGTAATTATTAATACACAATTTGGTCCTCCAATGTAAAAATGCAGAATGCAAAAGTTTTGCGAGGGAATGAAAATATCTTTGCGATTGAACGCAAAAGTTTTGCAAGCGAACGCAAAGTTTCTCGAGGGAACCCAAAAGTTTTTTAAGAGAATGTATAAAGATTTAAACATTTTCTTCCTCCCACCCCGATTTTTTCCACCACCATGTCCCTTTAGGGGGCTCCGTAGGATTCAGATAATGTGTTCTTCTGGCATTCCAAATAAATTAATACGTGTGGAAAAAATCCTCTCCCTTCTACCACGCATTCTATGTTCTCTGCGGTGCCTCCTCCTAGCAACAAAAAAATGCAGCCATATCAAGCGCAAAATAGTTTAAAACATGCTTGGGCGCAAACGTTAGTAAATCACGTTGAGTGATTAATTTTCACTCTCCTCCCATAAATTTTGTGTCTGAAAGGGAAACCCCTACAGAGGGGTTACTGCAGCCTCCGGTACTGCAGACGGATAATATTGCGTCGGGCTCGGCTTGGGTAGCAGTAGCAGCAGCGGCCGCTCCATTGTCAAGTCTGCCGGCTGCTCCGCTCACTGTCAAGGCCATGTTGCGACAGAGAGCAGAGCAGACGGCTCCTTATGCTTTCGAATCGCTCTCGTGCCTACCTTGGTGTATTTTTTGATCGGTGCGCAGCGACACTTCAAGTCAAACGAACGAACAAACACGTGCACATATTTGCATCACTTAAGGGCCGTTTCTCAAACGGAAGGCTGCATCCTCTGTAGGTCACATTTGTAGGCTGCATACGTCATCAAGCTTGGTTTATTTCAGTTAACTGAGCATTACATTTGCGAGTAAAAAGCATATTACAACAATTTACACTTAACTAAGAATAATGGTCAAATTTATAACTGTTAATATTCTAAAATAAGGTCTTCTTTATGACGTATGCAGCCTACAAATGTGACCTACAGAGGATGCAGCCTTCTGTTTGACAAACGGCCATTGTTCTCTGTAGATCTCACCTTCTCACGCGCAGCGCCACGATTGGTCGATTATGTACAATACCTGCATGTTATTGGTCAAACTACTTTGGATGTTTTAGGCAATATTAAAATCCTGGCCAGGACGTGTCCTGTATGAACGGTGTCGTGCCGAAAATTGATCGTCTGCCGAAAACTGATTGCCATCTGTAATCACTTTTTGGCAAGTGTAAAACTGCTTTTTTTAATGGGTTTTATTGGCCATTTATTTCAACAGGTAAAAAGGACTGCATGAGCTATAATCTGTCAAATATAACACTCATGAATGCAATCAAGTCATTTAGCTCATGCAGGCGTTTTTACCTGTTGAATTACCCATAAAATGCAGTTTTACACTTGCCAAAAAGTTATTACAGACTCTACTTATTGAGTGAACTGTTCTTTCTGCCTCAAATCACGTTTTGGCAAGTGTAAACCTGCATTTTATGGGTTTTATTGACCATTTAAAGGTATTTCAACAGGTAAAAAGAACTGAATGAGCTAACCATGAATGAAATTCATTTGAATGAAAGTCATTTTGAGGCAGAAAGAACAGTTCACTCAATAAGTAGAGTCTGTAATCATTTTTTGGCAAGTGTAAATCTGCATTTTTGGGGGTTTTCAACAAGTAAAACGGACTGCATGAGACTTGATTGCATTCATGAGGGTTACATTTGACCGATTATAGCTCATGCAGTCCTTTTTACCTGTTGAAATACCTTTAAATGGCCAATAAAATCCATAAAATGCAGTTGCCAAAAAGTGATTACAGACGGCAATCAGTTTTCGGCAGACAATCAATTTTCAGCACGACAACGGCACATATGGCCACCCTATTGTTGGATGTATTGCATTAGGCTATTAAATGAAAAATATTTAAATATGTTTAACATAAAATGAGACAAATGAAAGGGCTGAATGCTTTCTGAGAGCACTGCGTTTTATTTTTTACTTTTAGGTTCCTTCAGGGTATCTTGGGAAATAACATGGTCTTTCATACTGAAAGGAGAAGTAGCCTGCTTATTTTAGGAAGAAATTCTACTCTTGACAGACTTAAAACATATGTTTGTTTAATATTGTGAATATACATGTGATTTAATTGGCATATTGAAATATTCAGAGTTGCTTGAAAAACTGAACATTATGCATGTAATAGATGGGTCTCAAAAGAAATAATGATACACACTGATGCTCTTTGACATTCGTTCATATTATAAAGGATTATATCATCTAAATTTAATCTGCACACTTTCATGTAGTGGCTCAGTGTAAATAATACATGTGTCATCTGGTTATTTGGCATCATCTTTACTGTGCAGAGATGAAATTATAGTTACATAGACATTAAAAACATATTAGCAGGACATTTCTGTTAATTTACATATAAATTATTTACAAGAGATAGTCATTTCTAATCACGTCTTTCCATCAAGTCAAGTTGTGAAGAATTTACTTGAAATATTTTGCCAAAAGAATGATTCTCAGAGCTTTTCTAAACCATCTATAAAAGAATGCATACACAAAAGGGTTACACAGAGAATTCAAATATCCAATCCACAAAAAAACATCAAATATGGCAGCTGGTATTGTGTAATCAAGAAAAGGATCTAGTAGATTACAGAAGAAAAAGGGTGAGATGCTGACAAAAAATACCCCCATGATGATAGCCAGTGTTTTTTGTGGCCTTCCCCTCGGTTTTGTTTATAGATACACAGTTTTTCTTGCCCACGTTTGCTGAATGCTGTATAGATTTGGATTGTTTTCGTGCAACAAGAAGAATTTTTAGATAAATGCTGACAGTAATTATTGCGGGAAGGCCAGAAAGCAAGAAATGAGGAAATGGTGCTGGCTGCTGTGGTTTGAAAGATGATACAGGCTCCTTTACAGGCTACATTATCGAAATAAAATCCTCATCACCCAAAATGTTGAGTTGTAAAACACCATAGCAAATCCAACAAAGGCAGCCAGACCCCAGCTTAGGGAAATCATAATGAGGGAAATGGGAGGTGTGATTTTACTCCGGTACTGAAGCGGATGACATACGGCATAATAGCGATCGATTGAGATGAAAGATATGTGCAAAAGAGATGTGATGCATAACATAATATCAACACTGCTGTGTATTTTACAGAACACGTCTCCCAAGTACCAGCAAGTCTCAACAGAGCGCAGCATGCTGGGAGGCATCACAAAACCTCCGATGAGCAGATCGGCCACGGCCAGAGACAGGGTGAGGTAGTTTGTTGGCGTGTGCAGCTGCTTAAAATGAATGATGGCAACGATGACCAGCAGGTTTCCACATACTGTGGTAAGCGCAATGCCACTGAAGAACAAATAAAGCAAAATCTGAATCTCTGATGGGTAGACGAATCTCTCACAAGAGTTGTTGGACGACTCAAAACAAAGAACAGGCCCATGGTCAATCCTAGTTTGAGTTGAATTGTTTAGGTCCATCACCAGCTGGAACACACATTAATTTATAAGCAAATAATGCACTGCTTTTCTTATGATCTTAACAGCAATCTAATAGTTAGATTTCATAGCCATAACCACACAAAAACATTATCAGCCCTGTAGCTTTAACATAAATCATACCATTAGACATTCATGACAGACCTTACCTGTCTACAAAAGAGCGAACGTGCACAAAGCACTTATTTATATCCTCACCCCTCCTGCACTGCATCAGTGTGTCATTACATCCATCATCTATCAACAACAGAAAAGATTTTCCTTGGAGATTTTCCCCTATTTTGATCCTGAGTTACATAAATCAATGAATGCAGTCTGTTAAACATGTTATTTTTCTTCATCTTGGTGCTTTTATGTTCCTGGATATTTGATATTTATTAAAACCAGCAGTGTTCAGCTGCTTGGATTGAATTTATCATGCATTTATTACTTATATTTGGTTCTTTTTAAAAAGTACTTTATGTGTATGTTTTATTGTTTTGCTTCGTCCCAGACCCAATGGTTTGAATTTTAAAATAAGAAAAACCCTTCATAAAGTATAATTGCATTTTAAGGACTATGGAAAAAAGAAATTTAAAAAAGATGATAAACATAAACTTATTTAGTATTTATTTTGTAAAAAGTTTTCATTTTTAGCACATATTAAGGCTGTCGCTCAGTTGTGATGTAATCTCCATTGTGACAAAAAAAATTGCCCCAATAATACTTAACAGGGTCAGTGAAGATCTTCAGATGAAATATGAGACATGTGATGTTTAAATAAAAATCTTGGTAAATTTCAGGTAAGTAAGGTAAAAATTTCCCTCAAAAATTGCTAGTAAATTTCACAAATAATCACAGCAAATGTTAAGTAACACTTTGAATTAATCATGAATTTTGGAAGTATAAAGTCTGAAATAGTATTTTTCTGTAAAACATTGATCTTAGTTTACAACTTGAAAAACTTTTTTACTGTGGAGAACAGTTTTTTTTTTGCGTCATTTCCAGTCAAGCTGTAAATGTGTGAAAATGTTATATTTCTGTGCATTCAGGATATTATGGAATGCTAGATATGAAACTGTCCTTTGTAAGACACGAAGTCAAACATTTTGTACTCAAAAATGCCTTTTTTAATCATCGTCATTTCAATCATAAACACAATTCATCATTTGAAATATGGTGGAAATGTGATTTCAAATGTTAATACGGTCAAAAATGTCCAATGGCATGATGGGATCCTTTCTTTCATGCTTTTATGGTGTTGATAAAGATGCTGCAAAACTCACTCACCAACCCATGTTAATGATTATTGATATATGAAATATTAAAGCTATATTATAGTTTTTAATTCATAGATCATTGTTGAAAAACAGCCCTTTGCCTTCGAAGGAGTGGAATGATTGATGATTTGTCTTTGAAAATGTTAATGTGTGTAAAGTATACATTCAGTCAGTCAATGTGTGTTAATCTGAGTTTGTCATTTAAATTTACATTATATCAATATTCATTAGAATATGCTTAAAATCCCAATCAAATGTCTTTTTGATTCCTCCAGTGAAACTGTGACATCATACCGGTGTAATTTCTGACTCTAGTGAAATCCTGTTGTGGAAAAAACTGGTGGTTAGATTTTTGTCTCCTTCATCTAAAAATGTTTGCGAGCTGAGGGATTTATTAAACATAATAAACATGTTTGCAATATGTCCTGCTGTTTATCGGCACATTCACACCTGTCCTCATTAAACTCCAAAAGAATCACACTTGACTCTGATTGGTCCCTACAGGAGTGAAAACATTCACCTCAGAGCGTCTGGAGTTGCATCATTCTGATTGTGCTAATTAGATAATACAGAATAATAAGGAGTGAAGTTTTGAAAAGTCATAAAAACAAGATAAATGAAAATATGAATTAGAAAAATAAAATACAAACTAAAAATATAAGCCTTTAAAGTGTTTATATGGTGTAAATGTTGTGTTTTTGTATAAAAATGGAGATTTGTAGGTTGAATTGGACATAATGGTCATGGGCAATATTTAGGCCAAGCATATGTTCTAAAGCATTTATGTTTATTGATACTTTTCCGTGTTGAATGAACTGCAATGGACATTTCTCTCACTTCATGGTTGGATTTAAATTTTTACAGAGATTATCACAATGCATTATGGGACTGTAAATTATCTTAATAAATCTTGCATTTGTATTGTCTTCGTTAAGTGCTTCAGCAACTGCAACCTGTTTATTTATTAACCAAGCAAATAAAATATCACATTAATATAAAACATAAAATACACTAGTTACAAATGCTTCCATGAATAGCTTTGCTGTAAGATAAAATACACTATACAGTTCAAATCTGTAAGATTTTAATTATAATAAATATTTTTATTCAGCAGTTATGCATTAAATTGATTAAAAGTGTCAGTAAACACATTCTATTGAAAAAATTATTTTCTGTTTTCTCAAAAATATTAGGCAGCACAAGTGTTTTCAACATAAATAATAATAATAGTTTCTTGAGCACCAAATCAGCATATTAGAATGATTTCTGAAGGATCATGTCACACTGAACTGGAGTAAAGATACTGGAAATTCAGCTTTGCATCACAGGAATAAATTACATTTTACTGTATATTCAAGTAGAAAACAGTTATTTTAAATTGTAATATATTTGACAGTTTTACTGTTTTTACTGTATTTTTCATCAAATAAATGCAGCCTTGGTGAGCAGAAGAGACTTCTTTTAAAAACACTAAAAAATCTCACCATCCCCAAACTTTTTACATGTACCAGGATGAAGAATCCTTGAGCCATGGCCAAAACCATAAAACTGAAAATAATGTATATTTTAAGTGCTTGACTGTTATTTGCTGCCTCGTCATGTAGGAGGGTCAGAGAAGACAATGAGGGTGTATTTAAGGGGCTCTTCACTCACTGTTAACATACCGGTAGTCCATTTAGAATTGTATAGGTTTTTGTTTTCTGAGACTGAGAGAGATGGATTTTTGTTTCACAAGAATACGATCCGCTCAGTTTTGTTTTCCTGCAGTGAACACAATCTTGTCTTAAAGGCATACATCATGTTTCCACCAGACTGTGG